>CADDIJ020002724.1:0-145666 GCA_902809745.2 Tetradesmus lagerheimii | reverse complement strand
CCCCCCCCTCCCCCCCCGCCCACACCCTTGCCATTTGGGTTGTTATCTCGGTGTCTTGTCAACACACTGATTGCTGCACTGCAGTCACTACTGCTGTCCCCTCGCTGCACCAGGTGTGCTGGCCACGTTTGCCAGCATGGGCAGCCGCATAATTGCGGGCTATCGGTCCACATCAGCCGGCAAACGACCAGCGGACTTGATCGCAGCACTCAAGCAGCGCTTCACTCTCTCCCCCTCCCTTGCAAGTTTTTAACGCAGTATCTTCTTCTCATCACACTGAATGCTGCTGTTGCCTCTGTGCAGGTGTGCTGGCCACATTCGCAAGCATGGGCAGCTGCATGATTGCCAGCTATCGGTCCACATCAGCCGGCAAACGACCAGCGGACCTGATCGCAGCACTCAAGCGGCGCTTCTGCCCCGGTCTCTTCCAGTTTTATTGCAGTATCTTCTCAACACATGCCCCCGCTGCACTGCTGTACTGCTGTACTGCTGTCTCCTCTCTGCCCCAGGTGTGCTGGCCACATTCGCAAGCATGGGCAGCCGCATGATTGCCAGCTACAGATCTACAGCAGCCGGCAAACGACCAGCTGATCTCATCGCTGCACTCAAGCAGCGATACGGCCGGCCGGGCGCGCAGCAGCAGCAGCTGGGCGCGTCGATGATCGACTGGGCAGGCATTGGTGCTGATGCTGCTGCTGCAGGCATGTGGCGCAGTGGTCCGGGGCTGAGCAGCATGCTTGGGCCGTTGCACGAGGAGGCAAAAGTTCGCAGAGTGGCGCAGGTGAGAGGGTTGTTGTGCTGTTGCCGCCATGCCGCGTGTCCTCTTGCCGCGCGTGTGCTGCTGCTGCTGCTGCTGGCAGCTGCAGCGGCTGTTTGTTTGTGCTGGTTGGGCAGTGAAGTGAAAGGGCATTGTCTGTCCCGGGCATGAGCAGCATGCTAGGGCCTCTGGATGAGGAGGCATAAGTGCGGCGAGTGGCGCAGGTGAGATTATTTTGGATAAGCAGGTTGCGCTGTTGCTGCAATGCCGCATGTGCTCTTGCCATGCGTGTGCTGCTGCTGCTGCTGTTAGCAGACACTCAGCAGCAGCAGGCCCGATGGGTTTGGGTGGGCTTGTGGCGGGGTGGTCCGGGGCTGAGCAGCATGCCGGGGCCGTCACATGAGGAGGCGAAAGTGCGGCGAGTCGCGCAGGTGAGGGGGTGGTGCAGCAGGTTGTAC
This sequence comes from Tetradesmus lagerheimii, assembly GCA_902809745.2. Taxonomy (NCBI): domain Eukaryota; kingdom Viridiplantae; phylum Chlorophyta; class Chlorophyceae; order Sphaeropleales; family Scenedesmaceae; genus Tetradesmus; species Tetradesmus lagerheimii. Next base: position 144,451 of record CADDIJ020002724.1, on the reverse strand, counting down.
AAGGTCTTGCTGCTGGCGCCTGCCGAAGCAGCGTGTGCTGTTTGGGCAGCAGCAAAGGGGGTGAGGCGGGTGGTCCCCAAGGGGCTGAGCAGCATGCTTGGGCCGTTACATGAGGAGGCGTGCGGCGAGTCGCGCAGGTGAGAGAGCGTTAAGACAGGTTGTACAAGGTGTGCGGATGCTGCCTTATAGGCCATGTGTGCTCCTGTCTTGGGGAGGGTGCTGCTGGCATCTGCAGCAGCTGGGTTGTGCTGCTTGGTTGAGCAGTCGCGGGGGCGTTTTGTGGCGGGCCGGGGTGGGGCTGAGCAGCATGCTGGGCCGCTGGCTACGGATGCCAAAGTGCGGCGCGTGGCGCAGGTGAGATTAATTGAAACAGGTTGTGCTGTTACTGCAATGCCGTGTGTGCTCTTGCTGGGCGTCTGCTGCTGCTACTGGCAGCTGCAGCTGCTGTTTGTTTGTGCTGGTTGGGCAGCGGCGGGGCGTTTTGTGGCCGGGGCTGAGCAGCATGCTGGGCCGCTGGCTACGGATGCCAAAGTGTGGCGAGTGGCGTAGGTGAGAGGGCGTTCTGGCACCTGACCTTCCTGGGACGTGGCTGGTTTGATTATAGGACGCTGCTGAATTCAGATCTTATCACGGCGCTGCTGATATCATCATGATGAATGTGCGCCCTGTTTGCTGTTTATATGCCTGCAGCGGCGTCAAAGAAAGCCCGTAGCCGAGCTCAAGTGAGGCCAGACGAGGAGGACTCACATCACTCACGCATGACGCTGCCTCCTGTTTCATGGTGCTGCTTACCTGTCCGTGGCGCTGCTGTTTATATACTTACACGATGCTGCTGATTCTGTCATGATCCGTCATGATCTGCATCCTGTGTCCTGTTTATGTGCCTGCAGCGACAAGTCCGTGGCGCTGCTAAATATGTCACGAGGCTGCTGATTGCAAGATAACTCATGACTCTGACTCTGCATCCTGTATCCTGTTCAAATGTTTGCAGCGCCGCCAGAGGGAGCCTGTGGCCCCTCAAGTCGCATAGGTTGCATAGGTTGCGTTTCGTCCTGAGTTATCAAGTCTGCCGATCTTCTCGTGACACTGCTGACTCCCCTGATCATACTATGACTCTCTGCATCCTGTGTCTTGTTTATGTGCCTGCAGCGGCGTCAGAGGGAGCGCGTAGCCGAGCTCAAGTGCGGTCGGACGAAGACCCACATTGCTTACCCATGACGCTGCTTCCAGCTTCACACGGCTCCTGACCTGTCCACGCGGCGCTGCTGATTACATCCTGCTTTATGACGTCTTTGTTATCATCAAGCTGACTCTGCGTCCTGTTTTCTGTTTAGTGCCTGCAGCGGCGTCAGAGGGAGCCTGTGGCTGCCCAAGTGCGGCCAGTTGATGACCTTTTTGATCTAGGGTATTGGGGCGTCAGTCTGACCTTCTCGTGGCGCTGCTGACCTTCTTGTGGTGCTGCTGACCTTCTCGTGGCGCTGCTGACCTTCTCGTGGCGCTGCTGATGATGTCATGACGCTGCTGAATTAGATGTTATCACGACGCTGATGATCATACCATAACGCTATTTGCTGTGTCCTGCTTTATGCCTGCAGCGGCGTCAGAGGGAGCCCGTGGCTGCTCAAGTCAGGCCAGACGAGGACCCGTTTGTTTGAGGGTTCAGGGTATTGGGGCATCAGTCTGACCATCTCATGACGCTGCTGACCTCCCTCCCTACATATCATGACGCTGCTGAATCAGATGTTATCACGACGCTGCTGATCATACCATAATGCTGTTTCCTGTTTGCTGATTATGCCTGCAGCGGCGCCAGAGGGAGCCTGTGGCTGCCCAAGTGCGGCCGGACGAAGACCCGCACGCCAAGTCGGCAGAGACGCAGGTGCGTACGCGCGGAGACTTTTTGCAACACTTTTTGCAAGTTCTCAGGCTGTATGGGGCCGCCTGTATGATTGTATGACTGGCTAGAGCTACTGTTGACACAGAGTTCACATTCTCCATTGGTTAGGGGTTGCAGTAGTTTTCTGGTTAGTCGCTGCTGCGTAATGCCAGAAATGTCATGAGAGGATGTATCACTGAACCGAGTCATGACGCACAGCCAGCTAGGGCACACCGAAAGTAATTCGTCATGTCACATGAGTCATGTGTAGTGCTGCTCAAGTGCGGCCGGACGAGGACCCGCACGCAAAGTCTGCAGAGACGCAGGTGTGCTTCAGGGTTTAGGGTTTGCCGTTTAGGGTTCAGGTGTGCTTTGGGGCTTGGGAACGGCAGACATACGGGTTCGCAGAGACGCACGCCAAGTCGGCTGAGACGCAGGTGCGCACTCTGCATAGCAATTTGATATGAGGACATGATGCACAGCGTGATGGTGCAGCACCAGCAGAGGCAGCACGGCCCGCTGACTCATGACTAATAGCAATGCATACCTACCGCGTCTCCTGATGCTGAATTACAGTCTCTTTTTCTTGCTCTGCTGTGGCGTGTGCTCTTTGCAGCAAACCGACAGTGGGCAGACATGATGCACAGTGTGATGGTGCAGCATTAGCAGCGGCAGCACAGTCCGCTGATGTGGAATCTCATACTTGCTTGCTTCTTCTGACGTATCTTGACCTGCTCTGCTCTGGCGTGTACTGCATGGCATCTTTCGTCTGTTTCCTTCTTTCTCACTTTTCTCTCATGTTTTTGACTCTTCTTCACTCTTTCTCACTCTTCTTTTGTTGCAGCAAACTGGCAAGTGGGCTGACATGATGCACAGCGTGATGTTGCAGCACCAACAACACAGGCTGCACGGTTCGCTGCTATGGAATCTTGATACTTGCTTGCTTCTTCTGACACATTGTGAAATGCTCTGGCGTGTATTGCATTTTTCTCTTTCTTTGTTGCAGCAAACCGACAAGTGGGCAGACATGATGCACAGCGTGATGGTGCAGCACCAGCAGAGGCAGCACGGCCCACCGATGTGGAATCTTAAATGTTGAATTTTGCTTGTTTTTGATGTTGCTTGCTTCTTCTTGGTTTATGCTTGCTTCTTTTGACACATTGTGACCTGCTTTTCGTCCGTCGTGTACTGCATTTTTCTCTTCTGTTGCTGCAGCAAACTGGCAAGTGGGCTGACATGATGCACAGCGTGATGTTGCAGCACCAGCAGAGGCAGCACGGTCCGCTGAATTCGGAAACCTGATACGTGCTTGCTTCTTCTGACACGTTGTGACCTGCTCTGGTCTGGCGTGTGCTGCATTTTCTCTTTCTTTGTTGCAGCAAACTGACAAGTGGGCAGACATGATGCACAGCGTGATGGTGCAGCACCAGCAGAGGCACCACGGTCGGGTCGGCAGGGACAGGCGGCCGCAGCCGGTGCAGCTGATGCGGCTGGTGGTCAACCATGACAGCTTCAGCCAGACGGTGGAGAACATCTTTGCGCTGAGCTTCCTGGTCAAGTGAGTGTGAAGTCCCGGTGTGAGGTTTTGCGATGGCTCGTTCTGTGTTGTGGGGGCAGGTTGCTGATGCGGCTGGTGGTCAATCACGACAGCTTCAGCCAGACGGTGGAGAACACCTTTGCGCTGAGCTTCCTGGTCAAGTGAGTGTGAAGTTTGGTGTGAAGTTTGGTGGGTGTGAGCTTTGGTCTCAACTGTTGTGTCAAGGTTGATACGATAGCCCGGTGGGCAGAGACAAGCGGCCGCAGCCGGTGCAGCTGATAAGGCTGGTGGTCAATCACGACAGCTTCAGCCAGACGGTGGAGAACATCTTCGCGCTGAGCTTCCTGGTCAAGTGAGTGTGAACTCCGGTGTGAAGTAGTGTGAATTTTTTATTGGAAAAGGGCGCTGTGATGTGAAGGGGGCAGCCAGCTGGTGCCAAATCACAATCGAACTATGTGTTACAGATTGGGTTCTGCTGCTGCTGCTGCTGCTGCTGCTGCTGCTGCTCTATACGCTACCCCTGTTGTACCGGATGCTGCTGCTGCTGCAGGGACATGCTGATGGACTTGCTGTGCAATATCAATCTTGATCCTCAGCACGGGCTGATGGTCACCTGTGTGTTTTCTGTTGCTGCTTTTACACGATCTGAACTTGACGCAAGGTAGCTTTGGCCACTCACACAACCATGTTACTTTTCGATTTGCAGGGACATGCTGTGCGAGATTCACCCTGACCCTCAGCGCGGGCTGATGGTCACATACCTCACCAAAGAGCAGAAGGCACAGCTAGAAAAGCAGCGCAAGTCAGCAGCAGCAGCAGCAGCAGCATCCAGCAGCGGCAGCAACCAGTTCATCATGAGCATTGACATGGCGACGTGGCGTGACATGTGCAGGGCAGTGCCGCGGGGCCAGGGGCTGATGCCACATAGGCAGCCTGCTGCTGATGCTCCGGATGCTGCTGCTGCTGCTGGCAGTAGCAGGCAGCGGCAGAGGCGGTAGCAGCAGCAGCAGCAGCTGGCGTGACATGTGCCGGGCAGTGCCGCGGGGCCAGGGCCTGATGCCGCACAGACAGCCTGCTGATGCATCGGACGCTGCTGCTGCTGCTGCTGGCAGTAGCAAGCAGCGGCAGAGGCGGTAGCAGCAGCGGCTGGCGTGACATATGCCAGGCAGTGCCGCGGGGCTAGGGGCTGATGCAACCGGCGCTGCTGCTGCTGCTGGCAGTAGCAGGCAGCGGCAGAGGCGGTAGCAATTGCAGCTGGCGTGACAGGTGCCGAATGGTCCGCACAGGCAGCCTGCTGTTGATGCACCGGACGCTGCTGCTGCTGCTGCTGCTGGCGGTTAGATTTGTACTGCAGTTGGAGCTGTTGACCAATGCTGACCTTGACCGTGTGCAGAGATTTGTAAAGGGGGCAACACTGTAACCTAGCATGCCAGCGTATGGGCAGAGAGTTGTGTATTTCAGAGAGCAGCGGTGACGATGCAGAGGGGTGAAGGGGTGTGTGAGCCTACTAGATGCCAGCAGTAAGACACTATTAAGGCAGGATGACAGAGGTATGGCGAGGTGGGGTACGTGTGTCACACGAGTCCATAGATGTACTGTATTACTTCAGTTGTCACGCAGCATGGTGTACTCACATTCCCTTGCGCAGTTGAGGTGCGTTGGATGACTTTGCATTCAGTTGCGTCGTGGTCAAGTTGCTGCGCCGCTAGCATGCTAGCAAAAGCTTCCAGCACTGCGCATGTGCATGACATGCAGTGCAATGCAAAGTGCAGCTTACGATCTACAGTTAGGCTGGGTGACTTTGACATTCCCTGCTGCATATTGTTTGTGAAGTTGCTCTTGTATGTTGCATATCAGCAGTGCTGCTAGCAGCTCTCATGAGGAATCACAAGTTGTCCGTCATCATAGCGTTGTGCACCACTCGACTAGCAGGTTCATCATGGCAAGAGTTTTCTTTTTGTCAGCGCCTGTCAGGCCAATAGCTTACTGTACGATAGCATGGTACTTGAAGTTGCATTGTATATACGCATGGCCTAATTACCGTAATGATTTTTGATTGGTCGTGATCACAAACAACATGGTGTTTTGGTGGCTTGTCATGGCACGAGTGAAACCTTGTACAGCAAGCCACGGCGGTGCGCCACGCTGTCCAAGGAAAGCGCTGGCACTCAGGCACGCAAGCAGCTTGCGGCAAGCCACTTCAAGCGTGATCGCTCGACGCCGACGTCTAGTATGTTGGTCACCAATGATTCGTGAACTCTGATCAGAGGCAATGCATCTGCCTCGCGCCTCACTGTAGTAAGGTTTCAGGGCAACAAAGGCAGTGGTGAAGAAAGTCTTGTTTAGCAAGGAGGCATCCTTGTTGGTGAGTTACCCTTGGTGAGTTGCCGACCGTTGGACCGCCGGTTCCCAACTCAAGGCTTGACACTCTTGGAAAGGATGCGGCACTACCCGGCAGAGTTCATGGATATTGCCAAGATGCCACACATGTACAAAGGCACTTTGTACCGGGTTACAATCTAGCAGTAACACACTAAAAGTAACAAGGATGATATCACGAGCATAAGCACACTCTGGCAGTTCTTAGAGGGTCGACCACAACAAAAAATGTCTCGGGGTACTACCCCGGCAATCTGCATTCATACTGTCGGATCATCCGATAATTAGGAGTAAGTGCCGCACTTGGCAAGTGTCGCAGGGCGACACAATCAACAACATGTACAACTTGCACCAAGCCTTGCACTTAACATCATCACAACCCTGCAACCCGATTCGGCTGAACCCCAAAACAACATGAAGGGAAAATAATGATTTGAATGCAGTTAAACCACTGCAACATAATCTTGTTAACTCTAGGGCAGCTCGAGAAATCAGCATGCTAACCTCAGCCCTCAGCAGCAGCAGCTCACCGCCACATTTGAACGCGACCCTGATCCCGTTCAGCTGAACAAACAATCACACGGGGGTTCAGCATGATAGCCCCAGCCCTAAGCAGCAGCAGCAGCAACAGCTCGCTGCCAGCTTCCCTGAAAGCCATACTAGCATACTACCAAAAACAGCAGGACAAACAAAGCCCAAAGGTTCAGGCATAACCGTCCCCTGGGACCCGCAAAATAACATCGTGAAAACCCTGGAATCCCGTTGGGCTGAGCACAAACAAAGACACAGGGGTTCAACATGCTACTAGCCCCAGCCCTCAGCAGCAGCAGCAGCAGCCTATGACCCACGTTGCAGCAGAATCTGGGGAGCCCTGATATCCCAATCAGCTGACCATGCAAACAACAAACACATGTTGCGACAGCGGAACCCTAAACTGCTGTGTTCACGCAACAAAGTGACGCATACCAGCCAGCAGCCTTGTGCAGAAAGCAACAGCTGCAAGTAGCCTCATATATCGGCTCAAATGCCAAACCCTAAACCCTACATGGTGTCCCATGCAGCGGATCTCACGGGCACAAGAAAGAAACCCATCTCATGAAACCACGCCCGGATAACCCAGCTTTTGAAAGACAGCCCTACAGCCCTTCAGGCTTATGATGACACCGTGCCGGCTAATTTCAGGGCAAAGCAGAATGATCCAAATATTACCAGCCTTATGCGAAATACGGTGCCACAGATCTACTGAAGATGCCACATCTGAATTACGATGCCACAGGTATAATTAACATGCTACATGTGTCTGTTTGGCAGCCCCTGATAACGCGAAAAAGACGCGCAGCAGAACACATCTCGTACGAACGGTATCACGGGGCCAAGATCAAGCAGATGTGGTCCGCCATGCATTCAATCAACAACAAAGCATACCAGACCCAGCGCACGTGGTATGCTTGAATACAGCGGACCACATGCAAGCTTTGGGCGCATCAGACCAAGGAGGAAAGGCTTGATATATGTCTGTGACCGCATGTGAATGCATTATCAAAGCATGGCATGTGAATTCATAGCAACTGAACTGCTGTGCAAATGCTGTGGCAACCCAAGTGCTTGTGAGAAGGAGCATTGGTCACCAGGCCAAGCAGAAGAGGCCTGGACACATATGCATGTGAATGCATACCACAACTGCACTGCTGAGAAGATGCTGCTGCACAGCAGTGGCTGTCACTGTATCATGTAGATCCAGTGTGCAACATTCAGCAACAAAGGGCACCAGACCCAGCGCATGGCGTCTGCAATAGCTGAATGGATCCAATCTCATGAGAGCTTTCGGGGCAACAGACCAAGCAGGAAAGGCTTGATACATGCGTGAACGCATAACAAAACACATACAGCAAGAACCAGACACTTACGGCCGAGCACATGTAGTCTGCAATACATAATAGCCAAACGCATCACAACCACATGAGACCTGTGGGGTGCCAGACCAAACAAACAAGGTCTGCAATAGCCAATGCATCGCAGCCACATGAGAGGAGTAATGATAATCACCAGCACCGAATCACCAGCACCAAAACCGGCCCGCAAAACCGCACAGGGCCTGCAAGCTACATGGGTGACCGCAGCTGTGGCTGCCAGGGATGGGCAAGCACGAGTGGAGGGCCTAAGCCCTAAGCCCCTAAACCTGAGACACACAGCAAGAACAAGACAATGCGCTGAGATTGATAAGTACGTGGGAAGTGACACAATGTGTAAATAGTATGTCGTTAGGCAATGCGCTAGCAGTGGAACACAGCGCAACAGCATGCAAGGGGCCTACAAATTGGCTCCCAACTGCAAATAAGCAGCGTGATGGGTTCAGGGGCTGCAAAAAAACAAAAAGATAACTCAGCTGATGGACAATGGTTATCACTGTGGGAACACAGGAAACTACGAGCTCTCAGAATGAAGTGGCAAGCAGTAGTAGGGGAACTGCATACAACAAAACCAGACAATGCGCCAAGATCAACTAGTACGTAGGGTGTGACACAATGTGTAAACAGTAAGTAGAATGTTGGGCAATGCGCCAGCAGCAGGTCACAGCGCGACAGCCCACAAATCGGCTCTCAACTGCAGGTGAGCAGCACGGTTGGTTCAGGGGCTGCAAATTAACAGAATAACACGTGTTATAACAACTCGGCCGATGGACAAGGGTTGCCACTGTGGAAACACAGGAAACCGCGAGCTCTCAGAATGAAGTGGCAAGCAGTAGTAGAGGAACCGCATACAACAAAACCAGACAATGCGCCAAGATCAACTAGTACGTAGGGTGTGACACAATGTGTAAACAGTAAGTAGAGTGTTGGGCAATGCGCTAGCAGCAGGTCACAGCGCGACAGCCCACAAATCGGCTCTCAACTGCAGGTGAGCAGTACGGTTGGTTCAGGGGCCGCAAAAAGAGAAAAAACAACAACTCGGCCGATGGGCAAGGGTTGTCACTCAATTGATGGACACTGTGGGAACACAGGACAACACGAGCTCTCAGAATGTGTGCGGTATGCGATATGCAGTGTGAGTATGTGTCTCAATTGCTAGCAGCGCCCGTGTTATCTCCAGGTTTGTCAAAGCTGCACTGCCGTACAAGCATGTGGAATCCATCAGCTACAAACGCATATGCACCACTCAGACTGTGTATAGTCGTATGAATATGCACCACTAGTATGTGTATCCATCTCAAATAGCGTCCTTGGACACATGCGGACTCTCCCAACAAACACACGCATGTGAATTTGGTCGTACACATGCACGCAATTTAAAGCCTGTGTCGCTCCACACCCTCTCCCAACGAAGATGGTGACTTTGGCAGTGGTGGTGTGATGTGGCCCAAGGTATCTAAGGCCAAGGTGAATTGAACAGTATCACATAACAACATTTGACATAGATAGCTGGATCATGAACGCGACCCTTGTGTCGCATTCTGAATGCATACACACTGGTGATGGTGCTGCGACGGCAACTGACAAGACATCATATCTCTCTGGCAGTGGGATGCTTTGACAAAGTACTAGCTGTGTAGCAAAGTAACGCGGTTGCGTTGTCTCGTCGTCTGCACAGTGCAGATGGTGATAACAGCAAGCTGGCGTGTGCGCTCACCGCAAAAGCAGCATGACACCACTCAAAGTGCGTATGCATATTGACTCAACATCGATTCACATATGAATTCTGTTCAGTGAACATGGGCGACAAAACACATGGGTTTAAAAAATCACGGTAGCAGGGAGTGACATAAAGCAACACAGAATAAAATAAGTAAATCTGCGTGCACTCCTCCACACTTCTCGCCCTCTGAAAAGCATGCAGCACTCTAGCAGAAAAATGCAGAGACGCCCTATTCCTGCATGCAGGGCTGCGTACGTATGCATTGTGACACATCATCGGCTTGAAGGTGTTGATGCATTTAGCAGAACATAAATCCCGCTCAGTGAACATGGGCGATAGGGCACATGGGTTTGGAAAGAGCACGGTAGTACATAGTAACATAGAGTTACATGGAAATGACACACATAACAGGTGCGTGCTCTCTCCTCAACACCCACACCAGGTGCGTATGCATTTTTGTGACTCATCATCGACTCACGAGGTGTTGATCAACTTGACACTGAGCATGCGGTGCATGTGCATGAACATGGCGGACACTAGTAAAAAGTAACGTAGAAAGTAACATAGAGTGACTGGCATGAAATTCTCCACACACCCACACCATGCGCACATGCATCGACCTATGATCATGCATGCATATCGTCATCCAAACACTGTTGCAAAAGCCTTATAATAAGCATACCCAGAGATTATGCTGAGCTGTTGCTGATGCTTTGGCAGTTTGTGAAGAGCAACATCAACAGCAGCTGCAGCAGCACCCATGTCAAAAGCGGGAGGCATTCAGCAACTTGTATGCGTAAACCAGATGATTTGGATGCCAGAAACAGCACGCAAGAGGCGAGGGTACACAACAGCCTGCCTTTTGGCAGCCATTTACTGCCTCGAACTGTTTAGGCCAGCCCATCCAGTGACTGACTCAGAGCAGCATGCTCTGCTGTCAGATCCCTCAGTTTTGCTGTCAGCGCTGCAGCCTGGCTGCGCTTGGCGGCTGGGACTCCTGCAGCAGCAGCAGCAGCAGCAGCGTGAACAGCTATTTTGTCATATGGTTGGCTATAGCTGCTGTCGGAGTACAATTCTGTTGTTGGTTCTTTTACTGTATATTGACATCAAGCGACGCGGTTCGGGCTCTCTTTCTCGGCCTCCTCTAGCAGCAGCAGCAGCAGCAGCAGCAGCAGCAGCAGCAGCAGCAGCAGCAGCAGCAGCAGCAGCAGCAGCAGCAGCAGCAGCAGCAGCAGCAGCAGCAGAAATGATTGGAGGGTCAGCTTGCAGGAGTATAGAGAGCGACTTGATTACAATGAGCAAGTCCTGCCAAGACCAGGCTGCAGCAGCAGCAGCAGCAGCAGCAGTAACGGCGGCAGCAGCCGCACTTAGTGCCCTAGGCGCAGGAAGGCTCAGAATCACCTTGCTTGGCTCCAGCAGCAGCAGCAGCAGCAGCAAAATCATAGGCATGTTGTCGTATGACTGGCTACTGTTGGTGAACAGTCATGTTGTTGGTTCTTTGACGCGCTTCAATCTTGTTTTTGTGCTCCAGCAGCAGCAGCAGCAGCAGCAGTAGCAGTCAGCTCCCTGAGCTTTGCCATCAGCATTGCAGCCTGGCTGCGCTTGGCGGACGGCACTCCTGCGGAAGCATTATGACAGGCAGTTTTGTTGTAAGACTGGCCAGCAGTACTTTCAGAGTACTGCTGTTGTTTCAGCTTTGCCATCAGTGTTGCAGCCTGGGCGCGCTTGGCAGCTGGCACTGCTGCTGCAGCAGCAGCAGTGGTGGTTAAGGGGTCAGCTTGCAGGAGTAAAGAGTGCGACTTGTTTACAATGAGCAAGTGCTGCCAAGGCCAGGCTGTAGCGGCGGCAGCAGCAGCAGCGCTTAGTGCCCTAGGCGCAGGAACGCTCAGAATCATTCCCTCAGCTTTGCCATCAGTGTTGCAGCCTGGCTGCGCTTGGCGGCTGGCACTCCTGCAGCAGCAGCAGCAGCAGCAATTTCAAAGGCATGTTGTTGTATCATACAACTTGTATGACTGGCTACAGCTACTGATGGAGTACAGTTCTGTTGTTGGTTCTTTGACTGTATGGGTACATCATGGAGCACCACAGTTTGTGTTTTTCCGGGCTCAAGCAGCGGCAGCAGCAGGAGCAGCAGCGGCAGCAGCAGGAGCAGCAGCGGCAGCAGCAGGAGCAGCAGCGGCAGCAGCAGGAGCAGCAGCGGCAACAGCAGCACTTAGCACCTTAGGCGCAGGAACGCTCAGAATCATTCCCAACAAATAAAGCTCCACTGGCAATGCAGACATGTGTTAACGCCCTAGGAGCAATATTGCTACACAACGAAACAGAACAACGCTATTATTTGAGGATATTATACGACACTATACACAAGCTCACCTAAAAGCTCAGGCATATTCTGCGGCATTGGCTAGACAACTGCCGGAGCACTGATCGCCCTAGGCGCAGGAATGCCTGGCAACAGTGCATCACTGCCAGCAGCAGCAGCAGCAGCAGCAGCAGCACTGAAGCTCCAACTGCCACCTGCTGCTGCTGCTGCTGCTGACAGCTGCTGTTGCGTTGCAGCGCTGCTCGTCAGGTGCCTGAAGTTTGCAGCAGCACTCAGGCTTGACAGCAGCATCTGCTGCTGCTGCAGCTCAGAATATGCCAAATGCTGGTTGTGTGTTGCATTTGTCACATTGCTGTGAGCCTGCTGACTTATGCTTGCAGAGACAACGCTGCTGCTGCTGGAAAGCAACAGCTTCTGGTGCTGCATTTGAAGCTCGGAATGTAACAGCTGCTCAATTTGATCTAACGCAGCCAGATCACCATCCTCAAACATAGCAGTATTGAACAGTACTGCTGCTGCTGCTGCTGTCGGCTGCAGCTGCATAGGATTTGAAACGCCATTGACCATCTGCTGATCAGCAGCAGCAGCGGCAGCAGCGGCAGCAGCAGCAGCAGCAGCGGCAGCATTGCTGCTGCCTGTCATGCTGTCAATCTGCATCGGATCAGATCTGTTATTGGATGATGAAGATCGGCCAATAGCTGCTGCCACTTCTGGCCGTTGATCCGCTAACATACTCCATAAGTCATGTGAAGCATCTGCTGCTGCTGCTGCATTGCTGGCGCTTGCCGTACGCGGCGGCAGCATCTGCTGCTGCTGCTGCTGGGCAAGCAGCAGCCGCTGCTGCTGCTCTAGCTGCACCTGCAGAAGCTGAATCTGCTGCTGCAGCTGCTGCGCAGTTGCTGCTGCAGCAGCACTGGGATCTGCTACATCTGGCGAAAAACCACCCACCCCAGCAGCAGCAGCAGCAGCAGTAGCGGGGTTGGTTTGACTATGGCTAGCTGCTGCTGCTGCTGCCGCATCATATGCAGCAGTAGCTGAGGTGTGTGCCATACCAGCAAGACTCATCGTACTGCTGCTCTTGACCAATCTAGCAGCAGTTGCTGCTGCTGCTGGGAGGTCAACAGAAAGCGGCACCGGCATTGCTGCTGCTGCTGCCGCTGCTGCCATCATTGCCTCTTGCTGCTGCTGCTGCCACATGTGGCTGCTGCTGCTGCACTTGGCCTGCTGTGAAAACCAGAGGTCTGTATACATCTGCTGGTACTGCTGCTGCTGCTGCTGCTGCTTCTTCTGTGCTGTTTGAGCAGCCGGTGCGGCAGCTCCTGCAAGCAATATACATCATCAACATGTTATTTTTTGTGAGTTATAACACACTGTTCCTTGAGAATAACAATGCAATGTGATACTTCCCGCAGCTGTGCTGTGAATCATCTCCTCCAAATCGTGCAACTCAAAATCAAGCGCTGCTGCTGCTGCCTCATCTGCATCACCCAGGCTGCTGCTGGTCGCATCAGCCATCAACATCGACGGCAGCTGCTGCTGCTGCTGCTGGTGGTGCTGCCTGAGCATTGCTGCTGTTGGTCCGTCAAGTAGCACAATACACTGCTGCTGCTGCTGCTGCTGGGGCCAGACACCTTGCTGCTGCAAGCTCATCACATGCTGCTGCTGCTGCTGCTGTGCCAGGTACATGGCAGCAACCTGCTGCAGTGGTGGTCCTGACACGCTCCTGTGCAGGGGCCCTGACAGCTGGTCCAAATTCAAATTCAAATTCAAAATCGGACCTGACAGCTGGCTCACTGAACTCGGCATCTGCCTGAATTCTGGCTGCTGGGTGAATGCCATCTGTGGGTTGACACAGCAGCTGCTGCTGCTCGGGAACCCAGCCTCTCCCACTGCTGCTGCTGCTGCTGCTGCTGGGTGTAACATCTCCTGGGAAGCGGGCTGCTGTGCTGCCATGCCCTGCAGCAGCAGCAGCTCGCTCGCGCTGCTGTTATGTGTGATGTTATTAACAGTGTTATATGACACGCCAGCCACACACTGCTGCTGCTGCTGGAGCTGCAGAGTGCTGCTGGAACGAGGAAGGCAGGGCATACCATGTCCTGCTGCTGCTGCTGCTGAGGGCCACTGCAGTCCCATTCTTGCAGCTTGCATTGCCTGCAGCTGCAGTGGGTTCCAGCAGTTCATAAACCCTAATCCTGATCCAGCTGCATGACAGCTGTGCATCTGACTGAATTGACCACCCGCTGCTGCTGCTGCTGCTGCTGCTGCTGCTGCTGCTGTTGCTGCATTGCAGAAGCAAGCTGCAGAGGCGCTGCATGCGTGCTGCTGCTGCTGGCGCTTCTTTGTTGCGAGCATTGCAGTCTGCTCGCGCTTTTTCTGAAGGCCCAGGCGGCAACTCCTGCAAAGCATAAAAACAAATTATTCAGTCATAGCAGCAGCAGCAGCAGCAGCAGCAGCAGCATTGCTTACTGCCTGTTTCATGCATACACGCCCAGTTTGTGATCAAGCGTGCCGCACTGCTGGCACTGCAGTGCTACACATTGGCCGGATAACACATAACATGCCATGTAACATGTTGTTAACAGATCGCTCACCGCTTGTCTCCCGCAAAGGCAGACAGCTCTTCCAGCTTGCCGTGCTGCTGACAAAAACGCCAGCAGCCCTGCTTGCCAACCACCTGGATGGTCTCCGCCTGCGTGCAAAAATCAAAAATATGACAATTGTTGAGAGGCAAGTGATTGCGGCAGCAACCCAAGCAGCGCTGAGAAGGTTGCCGAAGCTTCAACTCCAGGCACTATTTGTGCTGAAGCACGAATGTATGAATCCTAGACGGTGCTGTACAGCTACATCAGCAGGCAGCAGCACTTGCAGGAATGCTGTTGCTGGGTCATATGCAGGAAACGCTGCCTACTATGCATTGATCACTGCAGGAATGCTGTTGCTGGGTCATATGCAGGAAACGCTGCCTACTATGCATTGATCACTGCAGGAATCGCTGTTGCTTGGCAACTTGAAGGAAAGTATCCTCGGCGTTGATAACGCCTCGACTGCTTGCACACTGCAAAACAACATGTTATTCATCTGTTTGGGGTACAGAATATCAGTGAAACGTGTGAGCTTACCTTGAGGTGCTTCTCGCAGAGCTTCTTCTTCTTGCAGTAGGCCTTGGCTAGCACCTCACCACAGCCCTCGCCCTGCACATCAGCAGTAGCAGCAAAAACAGGTGAGCAGTTGCTTGGGCAAAGGCATCTGTAGATACCACATCATCATCATCATCATCATCATATCGTCCAACTGCTCAATCCTTCGATTTCAAAGCAGTCACAGCGGATCGTTTTAACCCAGGCAGAGGTTCACTGAGGCTGCGTGGGACATAAGCATGGCATTCACTGCTGCTCATATTTTGCTGAGCCATCGATGCCCACAAGCACAACGCTTGAATACAGCTGCGTGCCTCAAACGTATCAGTTGGTCGGGGACCATGATTTAAGCTGCGGCGATTACCTGGCACTGCTTTTTGGAAGACTGCTGCTTGCTGCTGCTGTCACTGCCCTGGTCATTCGTACAGCTGACCTCCCCTTCGACGCCGCCTGCGCAGGATGAAATATAATATGGAATACGTATTACCCAGATACTTATTGGGGAATAGTTCGGCTGATGCGTGCTACTGTAGCAACAGCACATTCCGAACTGCTGTGCGTATCGAAGTGCCTGGACTTGAAATGCCCACAAACGGCATGATACGCAATAAACCACCAGTCAAACAAAAATAAGCAATGCATGAATGTGATAGAACTCGGCGAACCAGCACAACAGCGAAGGAGCAGATACAAGGCTATTTGCTGCCCTGGCAGCAGCAGGTTCCGGCCTCACCTGCACACATTGACTGATCCTCTCCCGAGTCGCTTTGATCCCTGCTGTTGCTCCCCATAATGTCGATATCCAACCCGCGGCGAGCCTTGTCTGTTTGCCTTATGGGTCCGGACTCGTGTGCAAGCAGCTACGTGCTAGTGATGGCTATAGGTGGATCAAACTAGCAACTTACGATTGCTCTGAGTCGATACATGACACGTGCTTGCCCAAACCTAGCAGCATGTCGAAAGCAAGCACGTTGCTGCAAGGTTCGCCTCGGCGACCTTCCGGGCACGGGCACATTAGTTCTGCCTCATGGATCTTGCAGATGCGTCATGTTGGACATAAGTGAATGCAAACCAAAATTAAAGCCGCATGTGGTCTATGCTTGAGGCAGGAAGCTTGCCAAGCTTGGGGGTAACAAATCGGCACAGCACTACAAAGCCAGTTTACTTGCATGCAGGGGAAGGGTGTCACTGCATGCCTTGCTGCTTGGTGCTGCTATTACTTTTACTTCCTTTTCTCCGCGTAAGGCTGGTAGCCTTTAGCTGATAGCTCAGGGAATGGCATGCTGTAATTCAACCTCGATCAAGGCACGAGGCAGCTGTTTCCAGCATGGCAGCTTTCTTTTACAAGTTCTGATCAGAAGTGCTGCAGCAGCTGAGTTGAGCTCCAGTCAGCGTCAAAGTTGCGGTAGAGGGCTAGATCTTTGTATTTATTTGATTCACAGAAAAATAAAAGACACCAAGGTGCAACTTCAGCTGCATCCTGCATTCTTGTCACTGCTGAAAGTCCATGTACTGTACAGCTGCTGCCAGAGTCTGGCAGCGATCCAACAAATACAAGCACCGTGCTAGCACTGCGGTGGCCGCCAATCTGCCAATGGCTGCAGACTGACGCCAGAAAGGGCACCTGGCAGCAAAAGCAGCATGACGCCTGCAACATTTGCTGCTGCTGCTGCTGCATCCAAGCGCCAAAGACAACTGCTGGGCTAGCCATTTCAGGTTGCTGCATGCACACATATCAGCTGAGAATGGGAGGCTGCCTACCGCTGCTGCTGCTTTGCAGCGCAAACTAACAGCAACTACTGGGCACGCCACTTCAGGTTGTTGCATGCACATATCGCTGAAAATAAACAGCTGCCTGAACCGCAACTAGCCAGCAACCGCAGCACCAGCAGCCACAGCCACTGCTGCTGCTGCTGCTGCATGGCGGCGCCAACAGCAACTGCTGGCCAGCAGTTGGGCTAGCCACATGGGCTAGCCATATCATGTTGCTGCATGTACATAATCGCTGAAAATAAACAGCTGCCTGAACCGTAACAAGCCAGCGAGCGCAGCACCAGCAGCAGCGGACACTGTGCTTGACGCCTGCAACTTCTGCTGCTGTTGCTGCTGCTGCTGTTGCTGCTGACGGCAAGTGACCACCGCGCTTGCTGCTGCTGCTGCATGCAGCACCAACCAACAGCAACTGCTGAGCTGCCATGTCAGGTTGCTGCATGCACATAATTGCTGAAAATGAACAGCTGCCTGAACCGCAACAAGCCAGCAACTGCAGCACCAGCAGCCGCCACTGCTGCTGATTGCCGCCAAAAAGGGCCCCTTTTTGGCGGCAGGTACCGGGTACCCAACAGCAAAAGCAACACCATTGATGCTGCTGCTGCTTGACGCCTGCAACTGCTGCTGCTGCTGCCACTGCAAGTGACCACCGCGCTTGCTGCTGCCACCGCTGCTGCCGCCGCCACATTAGGTTGCCGCATGCACGTAGTCGCTGAAGATGAACAGCTGCCTAAACCACAACAAGCCAGCAACCGCAGCACCAGCAGCCACCGCCACTGCTGCTGCTGCTGCAGCAAGCTTTGCTGCAGCTCCAAATGGCAGCAGCGACAGCACACCACCTGTGCCTGCTGCTGCTGCTGCTGCCGGATTCGCTGCTGCTGCTGCTGCTGCTGCTGCTGCATTGACAGCAGCAACGACAAGTGTTCCTGCTGCTACTGCTCCTGCTACTGCCAGAAGGCCGATTGCGATTTCTGTGTTGCGCAGGGCTGCTTTGCAGTGTGGGCAGTGCTTGGTGTGCTGGTTGTACCTGCAGACAGCATTGTAACATGTTGCATTTTGAGAAATGTAACAGCAAAAGCATGTTGCGCAGGGCTGCTTTGCAGTGCGGGCAGTGCTTTGTGTGCTGATTATACCTGCAGACAGCATTGTAACATGTTACAATGAAGGTGACACCTGCAGATAGCAGTGTTACATCCAAGCCAATCTTCTTCAGCAAAGTTGTCAACACTCACACCTAATCAGCTTATAACACAATCACTGCCAACAAATGTGTCGAAGACCAGCCCTCTTGTCATGAGTGGTGGCAAGTCTGTAGCATCACGCGGCAGCGCCTAGGCAGCTTCAAACTTGCGCATTTGCATTTACAAACATCCAAAGCAACATCCCATAAACACCATGTGAAGCCATGTCGATGGTTTGGAGTGCCCCTTCAACCGTGTCTAGCGTATATATGGCGACTGCCTCACCTGTCAAAGACCTGCTGTTTGGTCATGAGTGGCGGCAAATCTTTCGCATCACGCTGCAGTACTGGCAGCTTTGCCCACTTGCAAGCAAAAAAAGACAACCCGAAACACCTGAGAATCATTGTGTGAAGCATGTCAATGATTCGGAACTTCAGAACCAGGTGGCACCTGAAAAGGCGGATGTATGCAATATGGCAAGTGCCTCACCTGTCAAAGACCTGCTCTCTGGTCATGAGTGGTGGCAGGTCAGCAGCATCACGGTGACAAATATAAAAACCAACAACCCAAGCACCTGGTGAAGGCATGGCGATGAGGGGTGGTAGGTCTGCAGCATCACGCAGCAGCACCGGCAGGGCGCTCCCAAACTTGCACAACAGACAAATCCAAAAATCAACAACCCAAGCACCTGGTGAATGCATACAGATCATATCAAGAAACCCAAAACCGTGTTACAGTCCTAGGGATTGGGGTTGTCTGATCCTTACCTGTCAAAGGCCTGCTCCCTGGTCATGAGTGGCGGCAGGTCTGCAGCATCACGCGGCAGCACCGGCAGGGCGCTCCCAAACTTGTCGATCCACTTTCGCCATGAGACCACTGCAGCGTCTGCTGCTGCAGGCATGTAGTACTGTTTGCTCCAGGTGGTGTGGTCACCACGCTCATACAACGTGCGCTCCTGGGAACAACATTATACAAATAAGCAGCAATAACAGCAGCAGCAAATTCAGCACAGTCAGCGTGGTAAAGTTATACAGCACTTGTGAAGAGGTTGACAAGGACAGTGTCTAGAGCATAAGTTGGTCCTGGTGCTGATGCTGGCATGTAGTACTGCTTGGACCAGGTGGTGTGGTTGCCCCGCCCATACAACATGCGCTTCTTGGGAGTTTGGAGGAACACAGCAAGACAGCATAAACAGCAGCAGCAGCAGCATAGTCACCAGGTCCAACGAAATTAGCACCTGAAACTGTGGGAGGGACATCACAAACAGCAGCAGCAACAGCGGCAGCAGCAGCAACGCCAGCAGCAGCAACAAGGTACTAATCCTAACTCAACAGGGTACTTAACACGGTATTGAATCCAACACTTCCAAATCCCGTCTGGTCAGGTCAAACACTCA
The DNA here is from genome assembly GCA_902809745.2 of Tetradesmus lagerheimii. Lineage (NCBI taxonomy): Eukaryota > Viridiplantae > Chlorophyta > Chlorophyceae > Sphaeropleales > Scenedesmaceae > Tetradesmus > Tetradesmus lagerheimii. The sequence goes on along the minus strand of CADDIJ020002724.1, from coordinate 125,219 downwards.
CCGACGCGTGCATGAAGTATGTGTCACCATCCACAATCGCGTTGCGGTTCAGCGCGTGCAGCAGGTGCAGCAGGTGCTACCCAACCGATAAGCATTTTTCCACAACCACAGTATACAAGTATAGGTTCGTACCTACACTGTACTACACCCAAACATACAGGGTACTCAACCTAAAACCCAGAACCAGAAACCCCGCCTGGCAACACTCACCGACGCGTGCATGAAGTATGTGTCACCATCCACAATCGCGTTGCGCTCCCAACACTTCAAATGGCACCCACGATCGTAAACCATCCCCAGCACCCCAAAAGCCCGCCTGTTGACACTCACCGACACTTGCATGAAGTTGTACAGGATGTTGTCACCATTCACAATGGCGTTGCAGTTCTCATGCTGTAAGTGGCACCCACCAATAGGCAATCTTCCCTGCAACCACAGAACCTGCGGGGTAACACTCGTGGAAACTGTCATTGGCTGTATGATGCAGAACAGCCACCACGCCCTGCTGACAATGTCCTAAATTCTCAAATCTCCAACATAAGTGATTCTGATTCTGATACTCACGGACGCGTGCATGAAGTATGTGTCACCATCCACAATGGCGTTGCGGTTAAGCGCGTGCTGCAGCGCGGGGAAGCGCTCCACAACGTTGTCAATGAACCTGCAGCAGCAGCAGCAGCGGCAGCAGCAGCAGCAGCGGTGTCAGTATAGTTGTGGTGGCAATCTCAGCGCGTGTTGCAGTGCGGGGAAGCGCTCCACAGCGTCGTCAATAAACCTGCAGCAGCAGCAGCAGCAGCAGCAGCGGCAGCAGCAGCGGCAGCAGCAGCAACAGCAGCGGCAGCACCAGCAGCAACGGCAGCGGCAGCACCAGCAGCAACGGCAGCAGCAGCGGCAGCAGCAGCAGCAACGGCAGCAGCAGCGGCAGCAGCAGCAGCAGCAGCAGTGGCAGTGGTGTCAGCACTGCAATGGGGGCAATCTTAGTGCGTGCTGCAGCGCAGAGAAGCGCCCCACAACATTGTCAATGAACCTGCAGCAGCAGCAGTGGTGTCAATCTTGCCACCATGCACAGTAACAGCAAGCAGGTGGCGCTCTTGGAGCTTAACAGTTGAGTGCTGGTGGCAGCTGCGGTGTGGCAAAGTAAACAATGATAGGAAAACTGGCAAAATGACATGCAAAACCAATATCCAAAGCCCAGCAAGCTGCTAGACAGTCGCAATAATGTGACAAGACTGGTACTAGTACGCACCAGTTGAGTGCTGGTGGCAGCTGCGGAGTGGCAGGGCGCGTCTGCTTGCTGCCTGGGGGGCCAATAAACCTCATCACCACACGGCTCAGCAGCACAAAGTAACACAAGTGACAATGAAAATGACAGAATAACATGAAAAAATAACAACTGGCACCAAAACCTCAAGAATATAACAGCAATAGAACGTACCAGTTGAGTGCTGGTGGCAGTTGCGGAGTGGCAGGTCGCGTCTGCTTGCTGCCTGGGGGGCCAACAAAGCTCATCACCACATGGCCCTAACACAAAGTAACAACCTGACAGGGAAACTGACAAAATGACATGCAAAAGCAACAACAAGAATGCAGCCAGACAACAGCTGCTACACGTAAGTACCAGTTGAGTGCTGGTGGCAGGTGCGGTGTTGCGGGTCTCGTCTGCTTGCTGCCTGGGGGGCCAACGAAGCTCATTACCACACGGCTCCAATCACAAAGTAACATCCAAGCTGACAAGAAAATGACAAAATGACATGTAAAAGTAACAACTGGCACCAAACTGCACGAAAACAGGCTGTATTATGATGCACCAATTGAGTGCTGGTGGCAGCTGCGGTGTTGCGGGGCGCGTTGCCTTGCTGCCTGGGGGGCCAACAAAGCTCATCACCACACGGCTCCAACACAAAGTAACAACAAGTTGACATGACGACTGACACACTGACATGCAAAAGTAACGACTGGCACTACAACCGCAAGAATGAAAGCGGCTGTACACATACGCACCAGTTGAGTGCTGGTGGCAGCTGCGGTGTTGCGGGTCGTGTTGCCTTGCTGCCTGGGGGGCCAATGAAGCTCATCACCACACGGCTCCAAGTCACAAAGTAACATAAGTGACACTGAATATGACAGAATAACATGCAAAAGTAACAACTGGCACCACAATCGTTAGATAATAAAGGCTGCATTTCTTCCGTACCAGTTGAGTGCTGGTGGCAGCTGTGGTGTTGCGGGTCGTGTCTGCTTGCTGCCTGGGGGGCCAACAAAGCTCACCACACGGCTCTAAGTCGCAAAGTAACAAAGTAATAATGCAAGTGACAAAATGACATGCAAAAAGAACAACAATACATTCACCAGAATAAAGAAAGGCTGTCTTTGTACATACCAGTTGAGTGCTGGTGGCAGCTGTGGTGTTGCGGGTCGCGTCTGCTTGCTGCCTGGGGGGCCAACAAAGCTCATCACCACACGGCTCCAAGTCACGAAATACCCCCAAGTGACAAGAAAAATGACAAAATAACATACAAAATAAACAACTAGCATCACAATAGCAAGATTCAAGATGGTACGTACCAGTTGAGTGCTGGTGGCAGCTGCAGTGTTGGTGGTGTCGGAGGTGTCTGCTTGCTGCCTGGTGGGCCTATGAAGCTCATCACCACACGGCTTAGTAACACAAAGTAACAACCAACAGTAACAGAATGACAGCACAAACCACAAAAAGACATGCAAAAGTAACATCAAGATTGCAGCTAGACAAAAGCTGTTGAACAGACGTACCAGTTGACTGCAGGTGGCAGCTGCGGTGTTGCGGGTCGCGTCTGCTTGCTGCCTGGGGGGCCAATGAAGCTCATCACCACACGGCTCCAGCCCTTTTGGCTGGGTGCACCGTACAGCAGCATAGTTGGGCCGGGGAACTGGTACCTGCAGCAGCAGCAGCAGCAGCGGCATCAGTGTGAAGATTACTGTCAAAGCTTGCAACTGTGCGGGTCCAGTCCTTAGCACTTGGTGCACCGTACAGCAGCATAGTGGGGCCCGGGAACTGGTACCTGCAGCAGCAGCAGCAGCAGCATAAAAAGTCTTGAAGCACATTAACACCGCACGGCTCCAGCCTTTTTGGCTGGGTACACCGTACAGCAGCATTGTTGGGCCGGGGAACTGGTACCTGCAGCAGCAGCAGCAGCGGCATCAGTGTGAAGATTACTGTCAAAGCTTGCAACTGTGCGGGTCCAGTCCTTAGCACTTGGTGCACCGTACAGCAGCATAGTGGGGCCCGGGAACTGGTACCTGCAGCAGCAGCAGCAGCAGCATAAAAAGTCTTGAAGCACATTAACACCGCACGGCTCCAGCCTTTTTGGCTGGGTACACCGTACAGCAGCATTGTTGGGCCGGGGAACTGGTACCTGCAGCAGCAGCAGCAGCGGCATCAGTGTGAAGATTACTGTCAAAGCTTGCAACTGTGCGGGTCCAGTCCTTAGCACTTGGTGCACCGTACAGCAGCATAGTGGGGCCCGGGAACTGGTACCTGCAGCAGCAGCAGCAGCAGCATAAAAAGTCTTGAAGCACATTAACACCGCACGGCTCCAGCCTTTTTGGCTGGGTACACCGTACAGCAGCATTGTTGGGCCGGGGAACTGGTACCTGCAGCAGCAGCAGCAGCGGCATCAGTGTGAAGATTACTGTCAAAGCTTGCAACTGTGCGGGTCCAGTCCTTAGCACTTGGTGCACCGTACAGCAGCATAGTGGGGCCCGGGAACTGGTACCTGCAGCAGCAGCAGCAGCAGCAGCATAAAAAGTCTTGAAGCACATTAACACCGCACGGCTCCAGCCTTTTTGGCTGGGTGCACCGTACAGCAGCATTGTTGGGCCAGGGAACTGGTACCTGCAGCAGCAGCAGCAGCAGCAGCAGCAGCAGCGGCAGCAGCAGCAGCAGCAGCAGCGGCAGCAGCAGCAGCGGCAGCAGCAGCAGCAGCAGGAGCGTAAAGATGACTGCTGAAGCACAGCAGCACGCAAATCCCTTCAAACGCCTCAACTGTAGAATGAAACAAGTGGCAAAGAAAACACACACATAGCGTCCTCTCTTGATGAGGTTGGGTGCTGTGTAGCTGACTTCGTATGCACCCATGTCGGCTGCAGGTGATGCCAAACTGACAGGAGCCTCTTGACAGCAGAATCGATTCAGAACAAGCACAACTGTCCAAAGGAAAAGTATCCTTCAACATAACATAGAAAAGGTGACATCTTTACGCATCAATTTGTGTCAAAATGTGCTCACTTGACGAGGCTGGGTGCTGTGTAGCTGACTTCGTACGGGCCCATGCCGGCTGCTGGTGACACCAAGCTGCCGAAGCCGCCCTTAGTGACAGGCGTTGTCATCTGAATCGTCATGCGCTGGTCGCTCTCCCTGTCACCCTGCAAAAATGACAGAATCACACGGTGAAACAAGATGATTCTGAACTTTTGGCAACAGGCGTTGTCATCTGGATCGTCATGCGCTGGTCACTCTCCCTGTCACCCTGCAAACAGTGGGAGAATAACACAAGTGGAGAGTGCAAGTGGGGTGCGGGATGGTCACCTGAGTTGTCATAACATGCAGTTGTTAGCACGTTCCAATGGAAAACAGAGCGACATGTGAAATAACACATGACCGCCTACGTTAGAGGGGCTGTCCTGTATCCAAGCAGCACGCCAAAGCTGATTGGGATGCCTTTTGGGAACCACACGTACAAACATATGGCACACTTACAGACATCAAACCCACCACAACACCGTGGTGTGATTGGGGTACGTGTGCAGGGTCTGTCATTTTTTCTAAGCAGCACAACAAAGCTAAGGGGATAGCTCTTTGCAACCACAACCTGTACAAACTATGACGAATAGCATGTCATGTGACAATAATATCACAGTCACATAACCACTCACCACGACACCGTGGTGTGACTGGGGTACGTGTGCGGGGTCTGTCATGTTCTCAAGCAGCACATCAAAGCTGACTCAGCCCGGTGGGATGTCTTGTTGGAACCACAACCCACACAAAAGATACCAATACAATGTGAACATATAACATACCTTGGAACAGTCACATAACAGACGCACGACTTACCACAGCACCGCAATGTGACTGGGGTACGTGTGCGGGGTCTGTCATGTTTTCAAGCAGCACATCAAAGCTGAGCGGGATGTCTCTCTAAAACCACAACCCATACAGAATATGGCGCATAACATGTTTTGTAACAGTCATATAACAGACACGCCAATTACCTCAACGCCGTGGTGTGACTGGGGTAGTGTGCAGGGTCTGTCATATGCTCAAGTAGCACATCACAGCTGCGCGGGATGTCTCTTGAGAAACGGCACCCATACAGCAATATGACACATAACATGTCATGTAACAATTATATAACAGACACACCACTTACCACAACGCCGTGGTGTGACTGGGGTACGTGTGCAGGGTCTGTCATGTTTTCAAGCAGCACATCAAAACTCAGAGGGATGTCTCTCTGGAACCACGGGCTCTTGAGCTCCCAGCCTTGGTCGAGCAGCTCAGAGCACGCGGCAGCAGGGCGCACTGCAGCAGCAGCAGCAGCAGCAGCAGCAGCAATGACCATGCTTTAGCTGCTTGGAGTTGTTTCTTGAATGCAAGGGGAGCATTCAACAACCAAAGCTGAGCGGGATGTCTCTTTGGAACCAGGGGCTCTTGAGCTCCCAGCCTTTGGTCCAGCAGCTCCGAACATGCGGCAGCAGGGCGCACTGCAGCAGCAGCAGCGTGCAGCAGCAGTGTTAATGACAAGAACCACAATGTCAAGTAGCAGGGCTGTAAATCATCGACACCACATGTGCAGCCTATGATAAGCACTGCCAAAGTGTAAGATCGAGCTTACCTGGGGTGCCATCTGCCTGCTGTTGCTTCCTTCCAGCCTTGAGGGGAGGAGTCAGCATACCGCTGTTTCAAGAAATTGGCTACATAACATGCAACGCGTTACTTACACATGAGCAGCTCACATAATCGCTGCACCAAAATGTGAAATTGAGCTTACCTGGCGTGCCGTCTGCTGCTGTTGCTTCTTTCCAGCCTTGAGATGATGAGTCAGCATATTGCTGTTTCAAAGGAAAGGGCCAAACAACCCTCAAACATGTCATGAGCTCACATGATTGCTGCAAACGGTGACATCGAGCTTACCTGGGGTGCCATCTGCTGCTTGCTTCCAACCCTGAGGTGACGAGCATACCGCTGTTTCAAAAAACAGGCTACATAATATATAACATGCTATAAATTAATGAGAAGGTCACATAATTGCTGCAAAAACATGTGACATCGAGCATACCTGGGGTGCCGTCTGCTGCTGTTGCCTCCTTCCAGCCTGATGTGTTGAGTCAGCATGCCGCTGTTTCAGGAAACAGGGCTATATAACATACAACATGTAATCAACACATGAGCAGCCCACATAATTGCTGCAAAACAGTGTGACATCAAGCTTACCTGGGGTGCCGTCTGCTGCTGTTGCTTCCTTCCCTCCTTGAGGTGATGAGTCGGCATACCAACATGTAACAAATCAGGGCTGAATAACATGTTACAACCACACAAGCAGCCTCAATTCTGACGTCGAGCTTACCTAGGGTGCCGTCTGCTGCTGTTGCCTCTTTCCAGCCCTGAGGTGATGAGTCAGCAAACACCCACAGCATGCCTTGGAGCACCTGCAGCAGCAGGAGCAGGAGCAGCAGCAGCCAGTGCAGCTCAGTGAGCCTTCAAGGGCCTGCAGATGAAACAGCATTGTCAGTGCCATTGCACCAGTGTGCCATCATGGCAACAAGTTGTTACGCCATCGAGCCTGTGTTGCAAATGCGGCCACGCACGTCCTGCCAATGATAGTGCTGATTACGTTGTAAAATCAGGCGGTACGCATAGATTGTTTCGTTAAGAGAATCGTACCTGTGTCGGGAATGCTGCCACACATGCCCTGCTGCTGCTGCAGGCAGTGCTGTGAGCCTTGGGGTCACCAATCTGCGGGATGCTGCTGCAACCACCTGCGCAAAAGCGGCAGCAGCAGCAGCAGTAGCAGAAAATGCCATGTGTTATCAGTTTTCTCTTTAAAGGAAAGGATTGGATGTGATCTAGCCATGCTGGGTGCACTGCAGCTGGGTGTGCTGTGAGCCTTGGGGTCACCGATTTGCGGGACGCTGCTGCAGCCACCTGTAAGCACAAGAAAGCAATGGCACCCTTTTCAACGACAACAGAAAGAAGAGATTAGAAAAGATCTAGCCATGTTAGGTGCACTGCAGCTGGGGTGTGCTGTGAGCCTTGGGGTCACCGATCTGCGGGATGCTGCTGCAGCCACCTGCAGACAAAACGAAGAATTGGCAGGACATGCCATAGGTCATCAGTGGCCTGTATTAGTGCAAAATCTCCCAGCAACGGTGGCAGCGCTGCTAGCAGCAGCAGCACAGGCGGTTCGGCAGCAGAACATGCACTTTTCTGCGCAATCGGCTACAAATGTGCACTAGTGATGGATAAGGTGAAATCACCCACCATTTTCGTTGAAGCGCCAGCCGTGGTAGGTGCACTGCAGCTCGCCAGACTCGTGGATGCGACCCTCACTCAGTGGTGCCAGCCTGCAAAAAGAGTGAGAGTGAGACACAAAGTACATAAGCCGCCATGAAGTTAAGAGTGATCAGCTGGCAGCAAAAGACTTTTGATGTGGCCTGACTCGTGGATGCGCCCTTCACTCAGTGGCGCCCGCCTGCAAAAGAGTGATGCAGCAAACACAAAAGAGCGAGGCACACAGTGCAGAAGAGTGAGAAGTTGGCAGCGATGTGTGCTGATATGTGGCCTGACTTGTGGATCCGGCCCTCACTCAAAAACCCGAGCATGCAGAAAGAGTGAGGGACAAAGCGCCAAAAGAATGAGGCACGCAGTGCAAAAAGCAAGAACTTGGCAGCACTGATACAGTTGTCAAAGAACGGATTCAGCCGGACTCTGGTTGTAATGTGGCCTGACTCGTGGATGCGGCCCTCATTCAATGGAGCCAGTCTGCCAAAAAGAGTGACGCAGACAGTAGAAAGAGTGACAAAGTGGCAGTGACATGCTTGTGATGTGGCTAGACTCGTGGATGTGGCCCTCACTCAGTGGCGCAAGCCTGCGAAATGAGTGAGCCACACAGTTCAAAAGAGTGATACGCTTGAGATATGGCCTTAAACAGTCTGGCACATCCACGGTGAATGCGGCCCTCAATCAATGGTGCGAGTGTTTTGCTTAACACTGTGAACATTGAAGTTCTCACCTGTGGGGGCATAGGTCCTCATGGCAGCGCCAGCCGCAAACATTATTTTGCACTCCAAACTTCTTCACACTGCGAAATCGCATAATGCACTCCAGATTTCTTCACACTGTGAACTTTGAACTTCTCCCTGGCTTCATGCTGTGAACTTTGAAGCTCCCACCTGTGGGGGCACATGTCTGCAAAGCAGCGCCAGCTGCCCTGCTTGTCCTGCCACAGCACCAGCCGCATGCCCAGCAGCTGCACTCCTGGTTACTTCACACTGCAAAGTCTCTGGCTTCACACTGTGAACAATAAAGTTCTCACCTGTGGGGGCACAGATCTTTAAAGCAGCGCCAGCTGCCCTGCTTGTCTTGCCACAGCACCAACCGCATTGTTCACAGGTGCACTCCTAGCTTCTTCACACTGTGAATTATTTGGCTTCACACTGTGAGCTTTGAACTTCTCACCTGTGGGGGCACAGGTCTTCAAAGCAGCACCAGCCGCATGCCCAGCAGATGCAATCCTAGCTTCTTCACACTGCGAAATCCATGGCTTCAAACTGTGGACTTTGAAGCGTTCTCACCTGTGGGGGCAGAGGTCTTCAAAGCAGCGCCAGCTGCCCTGCTGGTCCTGCCACAGCACCAGCTGCATTCTTGATTGGTGAACTCATAATTTCTTCACACTGGGAACTCCCTGACTTCACGCTCTGAACTTCAAAGCTCTCACCTGTGGGGGCAGAGGTCTTCAAAGCAGCGCCAGCTGCCCTGCTTGTCTTGCCACAGCACCAGCCGCATGCCCAGCAAATGCACGGCGTTTGGAGCGTCTGTTTTCAGGGACTCGAGAGCGGCAATGGGGTACCACGCCTTGTACCTGCAGCAGCAGCAGCAGCAGCAGCAGTACTGAGGCACATGCCTTCAACACATACCAACCCAGGGTCCGTGGAAGCGCGGGGCTCCTGTTTTCAGCTCAAGGGCTGCAATGGGGTACCATGCCTTGTACCTGCAGCAGCAGCAGCAGCAGCAGTGCAACACCTGCCTTCAACACATGAAAATTCAGGTTCTGTGGAATTGCGGGGCTCCTGTTGTCAGCGATTCCAGTGCTGCAATGGAGTACCACGCCTTGTACCTGCAGCAGCAGCAGCAGTGCAACACCTGCCTTCAACACATACCCAGCAGATGCACAGCGTTTGGTGCGTCTGTTTTCAGCGACTCAAGCGCTGCAATGGGGTACCACGCTTTGTACCTGCAGCAGTAGCAGCAGGGCAGCAGGGACATTGTTCACGCTGCAGAGCACACTGATCCTAGCTTCTCTTCAGGAAACCCAAATCCTTGGTACTGTGTACATCATAGCATACAGTATGTGCGTGCAAGCATGTTACTTGCAGCAGGCACATTTGGTCTTGCACTGTTTGGAGTGTACCCTTGTTGTGTGCAGTAACCGGCACGGCTGCCTGTCCTGACACGTTTGGACGTTGCCTAAATGACAAATGCAGCATCTGCTGTTACGTTTGCACAACACACTGAGTGGTAGCAGCAGCAGCAGCAGCAGCACTCACCAGTCAAACTTTTCCTCCACTTGCTCAGTTGACTCAGCTGCACCTGGCACAGCAGCGGCACTGCTGCTGCTGCTGCTGCCAGCTGGGGCGTCATCGTGCAGGAACTGACCAGCAGCTGCCGCAGGAGAGGTGGGTGTTTCGACTGCAGCAGCAGCAGCAGCAGCAGCAGCAGCAGCAGCAGCAGTGGAGCATCGTGTGCGGTATGCAGGAAAGAGTGACGTCGGCAGAACGCTGTTGCGGCATGTGTACTTGATTGCATTCACACCAGCAGGACATGCCCTTGAAACCTGCGAGTAGACTAACACGCGGCATTGCCTTTCCGTATCATGTGTGTCACTGTCACTCCTGCTGCTGCTGCAGCTGCTGCTGCTGGTGCCAAGATGCTGCTGCGGTTCCATCAGCTGCAGGCGCACCTGCAGCAGTCGCTGTCTTAACTTGACTACTTGATACTGTTGCACGAGCTAGCATCGGCCTGAGAGGCATCAATTTGCCACCCTGCAAGCCACATGTTGCTCGAAGGCCAGCGGGGCCCTCAGCCCGCTGCAATGGCTGCAGCATCTCGCTGAGATAGTAGTTTTAGCGATAAATATACGATGGAGGTGGTTGTTGATGATTAGGGCGTCCGCGATTGGATGATGCCACGATTTGAAAGCGAAGCAGGGCACGGTCGCTGGGACGGGGCTGATTCGAAGCACTGATGATCAAGGCGATGATGGTTACTGGTGTGCATGCTGTTGTGGTTATCTCTGGTTGACGAACCCATTTTCTAAGGACAAGAGGAGTAACCAAACCCTACACGCTTATGAAGCAAATTGCATTCAAAGAACGGCCAGCTGGCCCTTCTGGTAATGCATTTTTCAACAAAACAAGAGTCGCTACGCGTCACACATGAAGCCTGCCATCCGCCGCTGTGCCGCTCCACAGGTAGCGTGTGACATTGACAATGACAGCAGCAGCAGCAGCAACAGTGACGATCCTCCCTGCGTAGATCAATTCAGCCAACAAGCCGCGTACCGCAAAGTCAGCACGACGGTGTGCTTGCAAAATATAGTTGGCTGCATTTACTCACTGCTTGCATACCACGCGGTCCACATATGCTCTGTAGCTTGTAAAGTCACCCGCCGTCACCAAGCAGACCTCCGGGTTGTCGTGGGTGGTCACGTATTCCCTGACCACTTTGATTGGCGTCTCCACTACCACTTTTGTGACAAAAATTGTCTACGATCTCGCACTGCATGCAAGCGTGGGTTGGGTATGAAGGCACTGCTGGGAGCCTCCCAGTGGGAGGTCTCCTGAAAACTCACTTTTTGCCTGCATGTCTTCGCGCAAGAAAACCAAACCAACTCTTGACGGCCATGCTTCGTTTCGAGCTGCTTCAGGACTACATACGAGTGCCATTCGAGATGCGGGTGGTAGGTTGTTGCTCACACGCGAATACGTAACACCTGCGTAGGGTTTCATGTACCCTCGTTGAAAGCCAGTCAATCGCCAATCAGATGTATTACAAAAATTATAAATGCGTTCTGCTGCAGCTGGCCTTGGACGCCGTGCATGATGGCCCAGCACTTCAGCTGCAGTAGCACTGACTTCAGGTGGCCTGAGAAGCCAAAAGCTCGTTTTCACCATGCAAACCGGGTATCGTTATGCGTATCATAACGTCAAGAGGTCAACGAAGCACGCAAACACCAATCGTAAGCTCTGCCTACGCCGTGCTCGCGTGATGTAACACAAGCAGCAGCACGCCGCGTATCACAATTTGCCGGAAACCTCATCGCGCACTCATCGCCATGCCTGCAAACCACCACTTTTCAGAATCAGAAACGTCAGCTGCAGACAATGGTGTCATCAGCTCGCCGAGCGGGAGCCTCGAGCAGCCACAAGCTGCTGCGAAGCGGAATGCCAAGCGGCGTTGTGCAACGCGGATAACGCATTTTCGACATAAGCTAAGGGCCTACATCCTATGGATGACAGGCCAACTTATACTACACTTATACTTACACTACAGCGTTTGAACGCTTTTCTGTGCTACCAACGATGCTCGTGCACCGAAGCGAGTCCACAGACAGCATTGATGGTCCGGGGGGCAGGGGGGGGGGGCATCACTGCATACCAGTGCAAGCATACCCAATTAAGTCTTGAACACAGCACAAAGTTACATAACTGGAGCGAACGCTGCCAACAGATTTGAAAGGACACGCCAACCGTGCAGTTCTTCAGATGCTGCTTCTCAAAAAAGGCCGCAATGCCGCTTTTAAGACGCTGAGTAGCCCTCGGAACATACGCTGGGCAAGTTCAACTGATCTACCCCCTTTAGTCATGCATCATGCCTGAACGCTACAAAGCTACAACGCTACAAAGCTGGCACACCGGGTGCAACACAAGAGCACAAAACAACACGCCAGGCACTGCAGTGCTGCAGCATAACTTCCAGCATGCTGCAGCCTCGCCACAATCACACTACATCTGTTGGGTTGCACAATCAGGGAGGCAGGACAGGAGATATGTCCCTGCTTCCTCAGATTTGCGTGATGCCTTTCCAGTGCCGATGCTTTCCTACAGCTATTGTGCTAACTCTGCCAGACTGCTGCCAGTGGCACATGGGTGCAGACCCGGCAATGCAGAAAGTTGCCAACCCAGCGGTGCCACCCAAACAGCCAAGGTGGCCACACATTCAATGACAGTGGCACTGGCAGTTCTGCCGCTGCATGCACACACGCAATGGGGTATGCCCTACAACGCAGACTGGCGTCGACCAAGCATGGATATCTGACATGGCATCTGATGTGGTGACTGCACCAAGCCTTGTAAACACTGTTGCGGCAGCAGCAGCAGCAGCACTGCTGCTGGCAGCAGCATGCGGCATGCACATGGTGTCCAGGATCCGACTTAACCCGTTCTTCAAAGTTTGACAACTTGCTAGGCACTTCACAGCAGACTGACAACCCATCATCGCTTGACCAGATCAGCCATGCTTTAATATCAAATATCTCACACAGTGGCTGTACGAAGCCATCTGAACGGTGACTGCTCTCACACACATGATATGCAGCTAAGACCTGTCAAGTCTTAGCGTTCTCATGTGTGTGGGTTCAGTCACCGTTCAGATGGCTTCATACAGCCACCCTGTGTGTCAGTCAGTGTGCATCCTTTGTGCATGCAGTACCGTACAAGCGGCGCATGACACCAAAGAGAGAAACAGCAATCTCAGCATCACCAGCAGCAGCAGCAGCTAAAGCATAAGCATGCAGAACAACACATGACACCATGGAGAAAGAGCAATTCTACACACAACAGCAGTGAATAACGTCCTACATGCTGATTGCGGCACCACATGACACAAAACCACCACACAATACACAATCTGCCCACAGATCGGGCCTGCAAAACTGACGCAAAAAGTAACACAAGCCGCCGCCACGAAACCCTAACTACCGAAGACACCACAGGCTTTTTGCCTCATTCAATGCCACGAAGCTGGAAATGCAGCATGGATCGAACTTCGTTTTGGCAAAACCACATAAACCACAAACCTGCCGATGCCGAAAGGTATGGCTTACAAGGATTGATTATTGTTTATTATAAACCACAAACCTGGGAACCGCACACACAAGCTACATCAGCTACGCTAGTGCCCCCTCCTAACACCCAAACCTTATCCCTGTTGTTGGTGCATGCCCCACCACTGAGGCCACAGTATACAACGCGTTACATTCAAATGGGTGCCAAAATCCGCCGCACATCACACGTACAAACACAGAGCCCTGAACCCCAGGCTCTCCCCGTCTGCCAGATCATGCGCAAAATCCTGGGCACCAAAAACCGCTGTGAAAAACGCAGCAGAGCCCGTGAGCCCTGCTAGCAGCAGCATGACAAGCGACGGCCGCATTCTCTTCCGAACTAAACCCCCAATCACCCAAACCCCGGCACAAACCCCGGCAACCGAAACGCATGCAAAAAGCAATGCGTAGCTGATGATAAGCCGGCCTTGAACCGCGAATGCCAAAGATGCAGCACTGCTGCCCGCGCATACGAGTAACACACTCGTGGCGGTTGAAACCTGTGGGTGAACCCTGAAATCTAACAGGGTTTGGCCCAAAAGCGCCGCACCGGCTAAACCACATACCCCAGACACAACGCCAGCAGCAGCTGCAACCACTGCACCTGCAGCAGCAATATGGATCAGGCTGTTATGTTGCGGTGGAACTAACGTAACAGCACCAGGGTTTAGGGTTCGGCCATTGTCCTGTGATGCACCGTCGTCAGCTAGCAGCAGTTGTGCTTCGGCTGCTGCTGCTGCTGCCGCTGCTGCTGCCGCCGCTGCCTCTCGAACGTTTTTGAAGCTGGTGTGATCTGCCAGAAATGGCTGCTGCAGCTGCAGCTGATGCTTCAGCTGCTCACGACGGAACAAACTCATGCCTGTGAACAACTGCTGCTGCTGCTGCTGCTGCTCGGCCCCTGCTGCTGCTGCTGCTGCTGCTGGGCGTTGTACTGCCAGCTGGCTGCCAGCCAGTACATTGGCCCAAGTAACAAGCCGCTCCTGAAGTGACAGCCGTACTGTGTTACGTTTGATGCTGCTGCTGCTGCGGTGGTGGCCTCTGCGCTGATCTGCTGCTGCTGGTGCTGCTGCTGCTGCTTGTCCCTGCTCCATGCTACTATACACCTTGGCGACAGCAGCAGCCTTGCACAGCGGATCGATCAAGATCAACTTGATGAACATGAATGTCACTAACACTGTTAGTAACAAAAATAACACCATGTATGTAACAAAGTACCAGGTGCACAGCGGGATCAGCGCTCCGAGCGCGGCTAAGCCGCAGAACCCTAAACACAGCATTAGCATGCTGAGAAACTTGATCCAGGGGAACTCTGAAAAGCTCACAACATGACCCGCAAACACCGCAGAACTATGCGGGCCTGTTGGGGCTGCAGCAGCAGCAGCAGCAGTGCTGCTAGCAAACGGAGAGGCCAGCTGCGGCAGCGATACAGAAGCCAGAAACGGCACAGCAGCAGCAGCAGGATATGACGCCCTGCTGAGCCTCATCCTGCTGCTGCTGCTGCTGCTTATGTCGCTGCTGGCATCTGCTGCAGCGCTGCCCTCAACTGCTGCTGCTGCTACATCCCTGCTGCTGCCGTTGGGTAACAACGGCTCCTGCAGGTCATTCCTGCTGCTGCAGCAGCTGCTGCTGCTGTCATCTGCACGGGCATTGCCGTTGGAGTTGAAAAAGCAAGCTCCACTCTTCTGCTGCTGCTGCTGATGCCCTTGCTGCTCTTGCAGCTGCTGCTGCTGCTCAGAAGGCTGCTCTCTGCTGGTATCCCCAGCAGCAGCAGCAGCAGCAGCAGCAGGAGCAAATGCACTGCAAGCTCCACTCTGCTGTCCTTGCTGCTGCTGCTGCTCCCCTTGCTGCCGCTGCAGCTGCTGCTGCTGCTGCTGCTCAAAAGGCTGCTCTGTGCTAGCAGGCCCAGCAGCACCAGCAGCAGCAGCAGCAGCAGTGCAGCGGCTGCTGCTGCATTCGGAGCTATCAGGACTCTCCACAACAGCAGCAGCAACAATACTCGGCAGCCGCACCACTGCTGCTGCTGCTGCTGCTGCTGCTGCCACCTGCTGCTGCTGCTGCCGCCGGCTGCTGTCGCTGCTGCTGTTGGTGCAAATGGGTCGCAGGCGAGGTATGGGTCCACTGCTGATTGCTGCTGCTGCTTGTAACGCTGCTTGCTGCTGCGTTTCCTCGTGCCAGGCTGTCAGGCCAAGAAGTGCTTGCCTGTAGAGACAATTAGCAGCAGCAGCAGCCAAACAACAGGAGTTCAAGATACGCAACGCAATGATACCACTTTTGCATGTTTGCAGTGATGCTTGCAGCGCTGCTTGCTGCTGCGTTTCTTCATGATAGGCTGTCAGGCCAATCAAGGCTTCCCTGTTTTGTGGCAGTGGCAGCAAAATAACAATATCTTATGACAAGCAACGTAACGACAGCGCTTGCATGTTTGCAGTGATGCTTGCTGCTGCGTTTCTTCGTGCCAGGCTGTCAGGCCGATAAGGACTTCCCTGTAGATATCAATAGCAGCAAGCAGCACAGCAACATGAGTTCAAGATACGCAACACAATGATACCACCTTTGCATGTTGATAGTAGTGCTTGTAATGCTGCTCGCTGCTGCGTCTCTTCGTGATAGGCTGTCAGGCCGAGAAGTGCTTGCCTGTAGTGCGACAGCAAGCAGCACAGCAACAGGAGTTCAAGATACACAACAAAATAATACCACTTTTGCATGTTTGTAGTGATGCTTGCAGTGCTGCTTGCTGCATTTCCTCGTGCCAGGCTGTCAGACCAATGAGGGCTTCCCTGCATTGCAGCAGTGGCAGCAAAACAGCAGACGGTGGTTCAAGATACACATTAATTGATAGCACTTTTGCATGTTTGTAGTAGCGCTTGCAGTGCTGCTTGCTGCTGCGTCTCTTCGTGCCAGGCTGTCAGGCCAATCAAGGCTTCCCTGTAAGGTGGCATCCCCATCAGCATCAGCAGCGGCAGCAGCAAAGCAGCAGGAGTTCAAGATTCGGCAAATACAAAAGCACGCCCAGCAACTCCCAGCAGGCTTGCGGGTGCCAGCAGCAACAGTTGGATAGAAGTTTTTGCTTGAAAAAAATCAGCTGTTTTTCACAGCAAGCTCACCTGTGGCAAACGTGGGCCAGCAGCGCCACCAGCACTGCTGTGATGATCCACTTTGGTAGAAGGTCGTTCAGCAGCACGCCAAGCGTAACTCCCAGCAAACTGGCAGGCGCCAGCAGCAGCACCAGGTCCAAATCAACCAATGGTCTGCGGGGGTCCCAGGGGTGACTTCGGAAGATATTGAAAGCCAAACTGGCAGTGGAGGCACCTGCAATGCACAAATAACAGCCAGAAAACCTCGTTGAAAGTGCGCACTTTGCAATGTATAACAATGGTTTTGGGGGTTGAGGAAAAAGTGCGGGCGCCAGCAGCAGCACCAGGTCCAGGTCTGCGGGGGTCCCAGGGGTGACTCTGGAACAGATTAGCCGCCAAACTGGCAGTGGAAGCACTTGCAAAATGCACAGCAGAATCAACAAGAAAACAGCATTCCAAAGGTGCATTTTGTGATGTGCAAGCTGAGTTTAGGTTGTACGAAAGTTATTGTCAGCCAGCAGCAGCACCAGGTCCAGATCAACCAACAGTCTGCCGGGGTCCCAGGGGTGACTTGGGGGAAAAAAGCCAAAATGGCCGCGAAAACCCATTGCTGCTGCTGCTGCTGGCTGACCCACAACGACGCACAGCCAAAACAGCAACGACGCGCACCTGCTATTGCTACTTGTGACAGCGCCGTTGCTTTTTTTAGCCCGAATCCAGCCACCAAACTGTACAGCCGCACACACCCTAAAGTGACCCAATGTGACAAACACATCAAGCAGCTAAGTACACACCTCCTATTGCCTGCCTCCTTTGGACCGAAGCCTGCTACCAACTGTACAGCGGCACAAACAGGCCCAGCAAATTTGCAATAGCACACACACCAAGCAGCTGACAGTTTGATCACCCACCTGCTATTGCTGCCTGTGACAGTGTTGTTGCCTCTTTTAGCCCAAAGCCAGCCACCAAACTGTACAGCAGCACAAACAGGCCCCACGATGTGACAAACACACTAAAGTGCTAAGTACACGCCTGCTAGTGCCTGCCTTTTAAGATTGAAGCCAGCCACCAAGCTGTACAGCGGCACAAAACAGGCCCAGCAACGTGAAGAAAGCAAGACATCAGGCAGCTGACAGCTGAGGTCATACCTGCAATTGCTGCCTGTGACAGCGCTGTTGCCTCCTTCAGCCCGAAGCCAGCCACCAAGCTGTACAACGGCACAAACAGGCCCCGCAATGTGACAAATACATCAAGCAGCTAAGTACATACCTGCTGATGCCTGCCTCCTTGGGACCGAAGCCATCCACTAAGCTGTACATTGGACAAATCAGGCCCAACAATCTGACGAAAGAGAGAGAGAGACATCAAGGCGTTGGCTATCAAGTACCTACCTGCTACCGGGGAAGAAGGTACAGCGGCACAAAAGAAGCCCAAAACTCTGACAAATGCATCAAGCTGCTAAGCAGGCACCTGCAATTGCTGCTTGTGACAGTGCGGTTGCCTCCTTGAGTCCAAAGCCAGCCACCAAGCTGTCCGCTGCTGCGGGTCAGCCCACTAACAAAGACATCAGAGGCAGCGGTAGATGTGCAATCGCACTGCTATTGACAGCATGTGAAAAGAGAGAAACATCAAGCAGCTGACATTCAAGTACACACCTGCAATTGCTGCTTGTGACAGCGCAGTTGCTTCCTTGAGCCCAAAGCCAGCCACCAAGATGTACACAATGCAGCTGTCCGCTGCTGCTGCTGCTGCTGCTGCTGCTGCTGGTCAACCCAGTAGTAAACGCACATAAGAGGCAGCAGTGCAGATGCAGCCGCGCACCTGCTATTGACAACAATGTGTAAAGAGGAAAGCATCAAGCAGCTGACAGTCAAGGACATACCTGCTATTGCTGCTTGTGACAGCGCTGTTGCTTCCTTGAGCCCAAAGCCAGCCACCAAGCTGAAGACTGGCACAAAACAAGCCCCAAACTGTGACAAATGCACCAAGCTGCTAAGCACGCACCTGCTATTGCTGCTTGTGACAGCGCTGTTGCTTCCTTGAGCCCAAATCCTGCCACTAAGCTGTACAGTGGCACAAACAGGCCCAGGATAGTGCAAGCACCAGCAATGCCACCTGCAGCAGCAGCAGCAACAGCAGCAGCAGCAGCAGCAGCAATAGGAGTGGTGTCAGCAAGCTGTACAGTGGCACACACAGGCCAAGGATAGTGCAGGCACCAGCAATGCCACCTGCAGCAGCAGCAGAATCCCTGGTACCTCAATCACCAAACCGAATCGTGCAAGTTGTTGAAGAATTATTTAACATATGTTACTTTTGTTATGCAACAAAACCTTTGGCGCAGTAACATGCTGCCTCACCAGCCAGCATCGCAGAGCTCCAGCAACTTGCTCATCCTGGATGTTACCACAGCTCCAAGCAGCAGCTGCTTCAGATCTTTGTGTCACATAACATGTCACATTGTTCAATTAACAACTGCTCACCTGCATCACACAAAGCTGCAATGAAGAACGTCCCCACAGCTCCAAGCACCAGCTGCAGATTCAGTTTGAAGGGCCTGTGAAGCCCCGGCTGGTCGTCACCATCGTCACCTGCAGCAGCAGCAGCAGCAACAGCAGCAGCAGTGGACGCAGTGTGACCAGAGTGAAGCAGAAGTGTGATAGGTTGGGTGACAGCAATAGTGTGACTGTGATGCACCAGCTGCAGGTTCAGTTTTAACGGCCTGTGAAAGCCCGGCTGATCATCACCATCGTCACCTGCAGCAGCAGCAGCAGCAGCGGTGGACGAAGTGTGACCAGAGTGAAGCAGAAGCGTGAGACCAGGCAACAGCAATAGTGTGACTGCAGTGCACCAGCTGCAGGTTCAGTTTGAACGGCCTGTAAAGGCCTGGCTGATGTGACATCTGCTGTAGCAGCGTTGTACTTGGATTGAGAGCCATGGTACCCCAAGCAGTGCATATATATGCATGACTTTCATGCGTATTACTGCTGGCGCAACTTGCTGCTGTGTTTGCTTGCTTGCAGGACTGCAGTTAGCGGCGCAGGGAATGCAAGCCTGGCTAATCTGACATCTGCAGCAGCAGCGCTGTTGTTGGAGTAAGAGAACCCCATGATGTGAGTGTATATTGCTGCTGGCAAACGTTGCTGCTGCGTTTGCTTGCAGGACTGCAATCAGCAATGCAAAATTCAGCAGCGGTGCGCCAGGCAAGCACAGACCTGGGGGTTGGTGGGTTTCTTTGAATCATGTGGTGGCACTTTGCAGCTGTTATACGCTGATATAGTACCCATAGAGCACTTTATAATGACATGAAGAGCAGAGCCAACTCGCTTGCTTGCTTGCAGGACTGCAATCAGCAGCTATGCCAGGCAGGCACACAACACTAGCAGCAGAGCACCTAGTACTGCTGCTGAGCAACTCCATGCAAGTATTTACATGGTGTATTTGCAGCATGCTTGAACATTGAAATGGTATCGAACCGATCGGTGCAGCGACAGCGCTGAGGAAGCATGCAGCAGGCTAGGCAGCAGCTGCACAAACAGTTACGGTTTTTGATCGAGATAGCTGAAACAACGTATGTTTCGTTGCATAAGCGTCTCGAGTAGCCTTTCCTGCCCTGCAGCACACCTGCTTCGAACCAGAACACGACGTTCTGATCGTCGCCTGGGCCAACGTTCGCAGCGCTCCTCCTATGCAGCACGTGCAGTATCACCACTCCAAATACCAGCACAAGCGCAAGCGTGTTGGCGCCACAGCTCAGGCGCTGCTGCGTTCTCCTTAACATGCTGTAATCCAGCTATTATAGCATGCTGCCCCACTGCAGCTACGTTTGAAAACCATCATAGCGCTTTGTGCATTATCTTTGAGCTTCGGGTGAAGAACGAGTCGATCAGGAAGCGAAACGTGCAGTTGTTTTCTCTGTTGGTTGTTGTGTAGCTGTTCAAGCAAGCACGAACGCAAACATAGAGCATAGCACGAGCTGACAACGCGCGATCGCAGCCAACATCAGCTCCATGACTCACGCCTAACAGCAACTTCGCCTGTCATTTCTGGCAGGATGCTGCATTTGAACTGCATGCTTCGTATTTCCGATCAAACGTTGATTGCGTGTCCATCTGTACACCCTAGGGCCGCACAAGGCAATCTCATCATTGCGCGCGAGGGTTGCCCCGCCCAAAGCCTTGAGAGGCGCATCAACGTAGCCTGCATACGATACACGATACGCTTTCAAGCATGTTATCACTAGGTATGTTTCACGTTGCAAGGACTCGTGCATGGTGACCTGGCACTAGCATTCAGCTCATGTCATCAGACAATCAGCTGCTAGAGTGCTGCTGCTTATCACAACGCCAGCACCAGCCACTGTTACGCGGTGCTGCGTTTGTTGGTTCACGCTGCTACTGCCGACGTTCAGGCTTCCAAGTTGCTGCTGCTGCTGCTGCTGCTTCCTGCTTCTTCAGCCGCTGCACTTCAGCTGCCAGCAAGCTGTCTGCTTCACTTGCAGCAAGTCCTAGAGCTCTGAACGTTCCTATCAGCGCCAGCGGCTGCCTGCTGCTGCTGAATGCTTGTTCGCGAGCTAGATCGGCTGCTCTGGCAGCAGCAGCAAGCGTGAGGTAGGGCACTCTGCAGCTGGCTGCTGCATACGCCCACATCAACTGCACGCAGCAGCAGCAGCGGCGGCAGCAGCAGCAGCAGCGGCGGCAGCAAAGGAGACATGGATGAGTGTCGAGCGACATAAAAACACGACATATTGTGAGGTTGGCAGCAGCATAGATGAGTGTCGAGTGACAGGGCTGCCTGCAAGCTTTGTCGTGGGGTTCTAGACCTTACACATCAGCATAAACCCTGATTCCAACATGACCCAAAACCCTGCTTACCTGTGCCAAACTCACAGCATCCATATCATGCATCAGCTCCGCGCCACGCACCGCCAGCAGCAGCAGCAGCTGAGGGGGCGCCCAGCCAGCCATAACACAACTTCCTGCAAGCTTTGCTAAATGAGGCCCGCGCAACAGCTTCATACGGGGGTGCGAAGACAGCACACCACTGCTGCTGCTGCTGCTGGGTTTGCTGCTGCTGCTGAGATCAGCATCCCATTGCTGCTCCTCCGCAGTCCGCCTGCTGCGAGATGTTTGTAACAAACTCGTGCAGCTGCCGGGGCTGGCACCAGCAGCAGCAGCAGCAGCAGCAGTGTGCGGCTCATCCTGCTGCTGCTGCTGCTGCTGGTCTCTGTGCCACCTGCGCTGACGTAATTTTTGATGACTCAGCGCCAGCTCACTGCCAGCTAGCAAGCTGTCACTCAATGCTGACAGGGCAGCAGTGTGAGGGCATCGCAGCTGCACAAGAGCCCATGCAGCACTCGCGATAGATCTAGGGTGTAGGGTTTTGGCATTTTTGATCAGCGTGTCGCAAAGCTTCTGCAGGAAAGCGGCATCTTTCAGCTGCAGGACGGCTGCAGCCCACACGAGGTGTACGACCTCGAACTCACCAACCTGCAGCAGCAGCAGCAGCAGCAGTAGCAGCAGCAGCAGCAGCACGTTGTGAGTGGCAGCTCCATGTTCTGCAGCCTTGAAGGCAAGACGCGACACAAACATGATTGCAGCAGCAGCAATGCAGGCGTGCGGCGATGTCGTACGTGATACGACCTGCAGGAAACTACATCCTTGTCGGACACCTGGCGGGGCGCCTTGCACGACAACAAGTCCTTGAAGGAAAAGCACAAAACAACTTGCAGGAAACTTTGCAGGAAACCTGCGGCTCACCTGGCGGTGCATGCGCGCCGTCAGCGCGTCACAGCCCTGCTGCAGCAGCTGCGGTTCAGGCTTTAGATCCAACCTGGCAGCAGCCCAAAACAGCGCCAGCACCATATCAGCCCGCCACTCGCTGAGCACTGTGGGCGTAGCTTGCCATGACGCCCTGCTGCTGCTGCTGCTGCTGCTGCTCGCACTGCGGCCAGCAGATCTGCTGCTGCTGAGGTGTGCTGCTGCTGGCGAAGTAGTTGCTTCACCCAGCCGACTCAGCAAGCCACTGACGAACGAACGTGCCACTGACTCCTGACCGACAGATCGGTCACCGGCAGTAGCAGCAGCAGCAGCAGCAGCCTCTGCTTCCAGCGGCCCAAATCTGCCAGCCGCCACAACCAGCGACTTCAGCTGCCAGTACGGCAGCTGAAACACGCGATCACTGACGGCCACACCTCCGCTGCTGCTGCCGCTGCTGCTGCTGCTAACACTCAGATCACCACCCCCAGCGACAACCTTGGACCCTTGCTTCGCTGCTGCTGCTGCTGAGGCGTTGCTAGCGCCCACCATCCACCGTCCCAATCCAGCATCTAACAACTCCTTGCATCCTTCTGCATCCCTCCATTCTAACTCCATAACCCTAAATAGCAGCCCTGCTTGCAGCAGACTGACCTGGTGCAACCTTGGACCGACTGCGCGCAGCAGCGGCAGCAGCAGCAGCTTCGAGGGGCGGTAGCCGCACTGCTTGAAGCGATGTAACAGAATAACGGGGTCGGCTGCAGTAAGTGGAGCTTGACGGGGGCGGCGCTGCTGCTGCTGCTGCTGCTGAAGGCTTGCTGCTGTCTGCTGTACTGCTGCAACGGCTTGCTGCATGGCTGTAGTATTGCTGCTGCTGCTGCTGCTATACTCCAGATGCTGCTGCTGCTCTTTATCAGATGCTAGATCCACTGCAGGCATACTGCTGCCTGCCTCCTGTTGCTGCTGCTGCTGCTGCTGCGGAACCCCTAATGCTGCTGCCACCAGCGCTGCGACTGCTGCAGCCAGCTGCTGTCGGCACTCTAACTGCCACTCAATCGCAACATGCAGCAGCATGCTCAGTTCCTGCATACTCATCGCAGGCATCTTCAAAACCACCATCGGCATTAAACCCTGCTCTAAGCCTTGTGGCGGTTCAGGGTTTAGCATGCACATGTGTCGCAGCAGCATGACGAGGTCATAGGGTCTAGCGGCTGACACCAGGTCGCGGTTTTGCAGGCGGTTTAGGACGGCTGCTGTGAAGGGTTTAGGGCTTAGTGCCAGCTGTGGGTTGTTGACGACACAGAAGGTGAGCTGGCACAGCCTGCAGGGGGGAATAACACAGGTATGTATGTTACATAACATGTCATTTGACATGCAACACTGTTATAACAAAGAAGCAGTGTGCAT
The DNA here is from genome assembly GCA_902809745.2 of Tetradesmus lagerheimii. Classification (NCBI taxonomy): domain Eukaryota; kingdom Viridiplantae; phylum Chlorophyta; class Chlorophyceae; order Sphaeropleales; family Scenedesmaceae; genus Tetradesmus; species Tetradesmus lagerheimii. The sequence goes on along the minus strand of CADDIJ020002724.1, from coordinate 101,624 downwards.
GGGCACAAAATGCTTGCAGTGGGTGAGCCGTGCAGGCGCTGCGAGATCTGGCCATGAATCGTAACTGTGCATTCAAACAGCAGAAAGCAGAGATCACCGCCACCTGCTACGTTGACTTGTCAATAATTGTTGTACTGCATTCACGATTAGCGTTGTGCTGTCAGCAGCGTAATTGCTATTATTTCTACTCACTGGTACGTGGAAAGCTGCTCCAGTAGCCCCGGCTGCTGCTGCTGCTGCCACTGCTGCTGCTGCTGCTGTTGCTGTTGCCGCTGCTGCTGCTGCTGCTGCTGCTGCCACTGCTGCTGCTGCCACTGCTGCTGCTGCCACTGCTGCTGCTTCCGCACACGACGCAGCAGTGGGTCCAGCAGCGCAATCGGTGCATGGCCGCAGTGCTGGTAGCGGTAAGCGATGTCGATAGCATCCGCTGCGTCCAACGTTCCTGCCTGCAGCCACAGCACAGCGCAACACAGCATGACTGAGTGTCAGAAGATTGCTTTGTCGTTGGTTTCACATAAAGCCCTCAATCCATTAAAAAGGCCTTCGGCAGTTGTACATTGTGTGTAGCCGTTGCATGGCCGGCGTGCTGATAGCGGTAAGCGATGACACTCGCCTCTGTTGCGTCCAACGTTTCTGCCTGCAGCCACAGCACAAGGGTCCACTGATGATCATCCGGAGGAGGGGACTGCGCGCTTATGGCCAAAGGTCTTACAGCACAGTATGAAGTGTGGGTGGCGAGCATTGCAGGAAAAGGGACCACTTGCAGCACAATCGGTGCATGGCCGCAGTGCTGGTATCCCGCGCACGCGCCCACCACGTGTGCACCAGGCAACATCCTTGGAAAATCACACATACCACAAAACCGCGAAAATCACCACGTAGCTTCCAGCAGGTTGCAAGCTACTGACAAGTGCAGCAGGACCATGAGTTGCAAAAAGAAGTCGCACAAAAAAGCACACAAGCAGCACACCTTCCAGCGAAAAGCGGCTTCTGCCATGATCAGGTGCCCCCGCGCACGCGCCCACCCCGACCAGACCAGACAGTCCTTAAAAAATCCACAAAAACCACAACACCACAACCCCCCCCCCAAAAAAAACCAACCTGGCCTCCAGCAGGTTGCAAGCTACGGACAAGCGCAGCAGGACCATGGAGTGCAGCAAGAAGAATATGCACAATCAGCGCACCTTCCAGCGAAAAGCAGCTTCCGCCATCACCAAGTGTCCCCGGGCTCGCGCCCACCACGACCAGACCAGACAGTCCTTTCTTGGGCTTGAGAACTGTACATTAGTTTCTGTTCATAATTTGTCGACACATGCACTGTGCTACTAATCAACGAAACCAAGCCAACACAGCACATAAAGAAATTAGCCGCACCTTCCACCGAAATGCAGCTTCAGCCATGATCAGGTGTCCCCGGGCTCGCGCCCACCATGTGTGCACCAGGCAGTGCTTGGAAAACCACAAAAACCACAACACTCAAGCCTCCAACAGGACCCAAGCTATTGACAAAAGCAGCAGGATTACGGAGTGCAGAAACACGACGCACAACGAGCTACACAACCAGCGCACCTTCCACCGAAAAGCAGCTTCTGCCATGATCAGATGTCCCCGGGCTGGCGCCCACCACGACCACACCAGACAGTCCTTGCCCATCAGTACTTTCATATGGTGTTACTGTTGTTGTGTTGTTGTGCAAACTTATGAACAAAACCAGAATCAACCAAAGTACCTTGCTACTGGCAATTGCAGGCAGCTGGTCTTGGCACATGCATCATAACACACAACATCAGAACGCACCTTCCACCGGAAAGCAGCTTCCGCCATCACCAGGTGTCCCCGGGCTCGCGCCCACCACGACCAGACCAGGCAGTCCTTGCCCATCAGCTGCGAAGCAAGCCGAGCAGTAGCAACCAGCGCTGCATTTGAAACCTGCGACAACTGCTGCTGCTGCTGCTGTGTGCTGTAATGGCCGCCTCGCCAGCCGCTTGAACTTCCCTGCAGCTCATCTTCATCTTCACTGTCGGAAGAGTCAGCGAGAAGTTCACCGCAAAGCTCCGCCGAGCCACCGTGAACTCCACGGGGGCCGGCAGGAAGTTCACAGCGAGCTTCCAGCAGGTCGATGCACCGCAGGTAGCAGCGCACCAGCAGCTTCAAACGCACGTGCATACGGCGAACATGCTGCTCCGGATCTGCTGCTGGTTCTGCGGCACGTCCACTGCTGCTGCTGCTGCTGGGTGTCTTGTTAAATCCTGCTGCTGCTGGTGGCACTGCATACTGAAGTTCACTATCATCATCTGCTTCATCATCTTCTTCTTGTATGCTGTCGTGCATTGGCCCTAACCACTCCTTACTGCAGCTGCCTTTCTGCTGCTGCTGCTGCTGCCAGCGGCTGCTGCTGCTGGAGCCTTCGCGCTGCTGCTGCTGCTGCTGCTGCTGCTGCTGCTGCTGCTGCCGCTGCTTTTTCGACAGCGGCTTCCAATTCTCATCAAGTCCCATGTGCAGCTTGTAGTGCGCAACAAGAGCCAGCCCCTTTGTAACAGCCTTGTCACTAACACTGTTACTAACACTGTCACGCTGCTGCTTACTAACAGGCTGCTGCGACGGGCCCTCATGCTGCAATCCTGCAACAAGCGCGTGGGTCACCATGGGTGCTAACTTGACCAATGCAGCTGATGTGACAGCTGGCGTGAATGCGTCGTGATATTTCTTTACGATCTCAGCTATCTTCCAAGGATGCTGCGAATCTTTGATCCGCTGCAGTAGTAAAGCCTCAGATCTGTTGAGCTGCTTTTGCAGCACCCAAGCATCTGGCTGCTGCTGCTGCTGCTGCTGCAGGGGTTGCTGTGCTGGCTGCTCCTGCTGCCGCTGATACTGCTGCAGCTGCTCACGCAACTCTCCATGCCGCAGCGACTGCTGCTGCTGCTGCTGCAGATCTGGCCAGGCTACCGCCGGTGCTGCTGTTGCTGCTGCTGACTCAGACATGCTCCAGGGCAGCAGCAGATCCTCCTCCTGCTGCTGCTGCGGCTGCTGCTGCTGCTGTGTACCTGCCCAGTCAGTGAAAGCCTGTCCTGGTGGTACAAGCACATCTGCTGCTGCTGGTGCTGCTGAGGGTGTCTTTGGACACTCCGTATCTAGAACGTCTGCATCTTCCTGAGTTGCCACCGTCTCTTCGTCTTCAGACAGCTGCCATTGCAGCATATGTGCCTCCCCCTGCTGCTGCTGCTGCTGCTGCTGCTGCTGCTGCTGTGACTGCAGTAAATGCACGTCGGGCTCTGCTGCTGCAGGTGCTCGGAACAGCGCAGACAGGGACCTGGCAGCAGCTTGAAATGCAGACGACTGCTGCTGCTGCTGCTGCTCGGAGAGGCTCCAAGGAAGCATGCCAGTGTCTGAGTCAGCAGCAGCAAATGACGTCAGCTGATGCTGCTGACCTGGCATAACAGCACTGCTGCTGCTGCTGGTGAGGCCTGCTGACGTGTCGGCTGCTGCTGTTACGTCATCGCTGGTTGCAGGTTCAATCACGGTAGGCGTGGAGGGTAATGACAGGCCTGCAGGCGGAAGTGGCAGACACATGATGATCTCTTTTTATTTTTATTCTTTGCTTGTAATCACAGAGTGTGTAATCACAGAGTGGATGCGAGATCCTGATTCTATCACTGTAGGCGTTGAGAGTAGTGAGAGGCCTGCAGCAAGAGGTGCAAACATGACGGATCAGGATGCAGAGCATGCAGCCAGTGCTTGCATGAACAAACGATTGAGCTACGCGTGGTGTGTTCACACTTAGCACCCACGTTAGATAAGGAAGGGGGCGTGTGTGTATACATCAGCATACATTGCACTGGACGAGCAGCAGCGCAGTGCACCATGTAAGCATACAGTAAACAGCATACCCAAATATCCCGATACATGTACAGCATAATGTCCAGTGAAGGCCCACTCCGTAGCATGCACAGCACTTGTAACACAAATACCTCGCTAACTACACATTTGATTCAAGAAAACATACACAAAGCATGCTGACGTATCACCAACAGCACTGCCGCACCTGCAACGCCAGTAAAGGCCCATTCCATAGGATGCACAGCACTTAATAACCCAACTATCATTCATTCGCACCAGGAAGACCAACAAACATACACGAAGCTTGCAAACCTATCACCAACAGCACTTCCGCACCTGCCATGCCAGTGAAGGCCCACTCCAGTTGACATCAGCATAGCCCACACATGTTCAGCCCCATGCACTGGTGTATTGACACATGCTCATGCACGAAGATACTGCAGGAGCAACGGCTCCATGCACCATACAGAGCCTTTGGTCCAAAATGTGATCAGAGGCAACACTGCCGCACCTGCCATGCCAGTAAAAGCCCACTCCATAGCATACACAGCACTAGGTAACTGAATAACATCATTTGCATTCATAAACATTAACAAACAAAAACAAATTATGCTGATAAAGCATAACAGCACTGCCGCACCTGCCATGCCAGTGAAGGCCCACTCTGGCTGGCTGCCCCGCCTCACAACCATCTGTATCTGGAACTGCCGCCCGTTCGGAAGCAGCACGCACAACGGCGAAGCGTCTGCAGCTGCCGCATCGCCTAGCTGCAGCAGAGAGGCTTCAGGAGCGGCATTGCTGCTGCTTGTGTGCTGCTGTTGTCTGTCTGTCGCTCGCAGGGCGGTGCTCGGCAGCTGCCGTGCGTGGTAGCGGCTGTTTGGGGTATTAGCTGATGTGTTTGGCTTAGCCGTATGTGGACCGGGCAACTGGCTGCAACTGAACGCCATGTTGTTGTCCGAGATTGCTCCGCCGTGATGGTGTAAGCAGTTCGTTCCCGCCGTAAAAGCAGCTATGAGTATGTACTTATCAAAATATCAGCCTGCGGAAGTGTATGTGAAAGCAGCGTTGGTGTGGACGAGCAGCAGCAGCCTGCTGAGTATGCACCACAGCGTGTTCATATCCGACACACAGCGCGCAGACATAAAGACCATCGACACCTCATCAAGACTCGATGTGCAGAACCAGCTGTCGCTGTTTCGGCACCGGAGCTGTCACGCTGACAAGGGCTTTGCTGCTTGCTGCACCACCCTCGACTGCCAGCCAACGCAGGAGCCACCTGAACTGCACATCTCGCGCAGCATAACGTCAAGATCTTCGCAGCGCTTCCAAGGTGCTGTCAATGAGCGGCCTGCTGCAACCACTGCTGTACATTGAGCGCTGTCTGCTGTACGTACGTTTGTATACAAACATTGGCCCCCACATCCGCCAACTCAATATGCCACGTAGTGCAGCAGTAAAGCGGCAGAGAAACGCACAAGAAAATTTTACATAGTATTGCGTACAACATGACGAAGATAAGCATACAGAGCTGCGTACAGAGCGGGCGGCCAGTCGGAAGTCAAATAAGCAGCAGCCAGGCTGGAAACCGACCTCAGCAGCAGCAGGATGCTGAACACTGGCAGCGTATGAAAGCACCTGCTGCCGCAAACCGTCGAACTGTCATCCCCCAAGTCGACGCATCAGAGTTGACGATGTTTGACCAAAATAACCAGCCTGTGAGATGTGGGATTTTGCCAGGTTCACAGTGAACCAAGCAAAGTTCAACATCTCAAGGAAGCTGATTACCTGGGTCAAGCATGGTCACCAATGATTGTTCCGACTATCACAGGCCCTGCTGATGACACGTGCTGTCATCACCACCCCTGCCCCAACTGTCAACCCCAGTCAACACACCATAGTTGACCATTTATGACCAAACTTTGATACATATCACAAGCTGCCTATGAGATGTTTGCCTTAGCAAGGCTCTTCGCTGTAACAGGTCCTGCTGATGTGTGCATCACCTGCCCCTTGTATGCAGCTGTGCAGTCATCGCCAGTCTTCAGGTCGGGCTGCACTGCCTCCCACAGCTTCTTCTTCTGTACTCTGTTGGCCTCTGCTGGCGCAGACTGCACACACAAAAAGTAACAGAAAACAAAAGCCAGAACAGGCAGCACATTGGTTGTCAGCATGCAGGGCAGTGAATTAGGTGACGTTTTGTCAATGACATAGATGTTAGTGATCCTCAGTCTTCAGGTTGGGTTGCACTGCCTCCAACAGCTTCTTCTTCTGCACTCTGTTGGCCTCCGCAGGAGCAGGCTGCAGATTCTTGCTGCTTGAAGGCCCAATAACAGCACAGAAGACAAAACAAATAGGAGAAACAGAAGCGAAACCCACCTGCAGCTGCTGGTTGCCAAACCACACGCGTTCACCAACTGCTGCCTCTGCAGGTGGGTCCAGTGGTTCAACAGCATCATGCGCGTCGTTGCTCGCACACAGCAGCATGCCGTGACTCTTGATGCCGCGCATGTTGCGAGGCTTCAGGTTGCACAGCACCACCACTTTACGCTGCTGCATCTGGTCAAGCGGTACGAATTGTACGAGGCCTGACACGATTGTGCGCGGCTCTGATTCGCCTACATCAACCTGCAAGCAGCAGCAGCAGCAGCAGCAGTGGCGGTTAGATAGAAAAAGAAAATACAAGTGGTGCCTGGTGAGTGGCTTCAGGTTGCACAGCACCACCATCTTGCGCTGCTGCATTTGGTCGAGCGGTACAAACTGTACGAGGCCGGACACAATCGTGCGCGGCTCTGGTTCACCTACATCCACCTGCAAAGCAGCAGCAGCAGTGGCAATCAGAAAGAAGTTAGTACTTCCAAGTGCAAAAGGGTTCACAGGTTGCACAGCACCACCACTTTGTGCTGCTGCATTTGGTCGAGCGGTACAAACTGTACGAGGCCGGACACAATCGTGCGCGGCTCTGGTTCACCTACATCCACCTGCAAAGCAGCAGCAGCAGTGGCAATCAGAAAGAAGTTAGTACTTCCAAGTGCAAAAGGGTTCACAGGTTGCACAGCACCACCACTTTGTGCTGCTGCATTTGGTCGAGCGGTACAAACTGTACGAGGCCGGACACAATCGTGCGCGGCTCTGGTTCACCTACATCCACCTGCAAAGCAGCAGCAGCAGTGGCAATCAGAAAGAAGTTAGTACTTCCAAGTGCAAAAGGGTTCACAGGTTGCACAGCACCACCACTTTGTGCTGCTGCATTTGGTCGAGCGGTACAAACTGTACGAGGCCGGACACAATCGTGCGCGGCTCTGGTTCACCTACATCCACCTGCAAAGCAGCAGCAGCAGTGGCAATCAGAAAGAAGTTAGTACTTCCAAGTGCAAAAGGGTTCACAGGTTGCACAGCACCACCACTTTGCGCTGCTGCATTTGGTCGAGCGGTACGAACTGTACGAGGCCTGACACGATCATGCGAGGCTCTGCCTCGCCTACATCAACCTGTGGGGTAAGGGCAATTTGAAAAGCAATAGCGTAATGCGACTGGCTACAGCTACTGTTGAGACAAGTTCAGACTATTGTTGACTCTGTTTTGTCGTATTATGGAAAGCGACGCGTTTCGGGCTCTTCACCCTTCATCAGGCTTCAATCCTGTGAACACGGACAGAATCAACAAATACTCGCCATCAGAAGCACACAACAACAGGGTGCAGGTTTTTGGGTGAGGTCACTGGTCATGTTGCCAGTGGCTCGAACCCTGTACAATACTGCACTGCAAAAGCAAACCATGAGGTCTTGGTGATGAACACAGGGTTCGAGCCACTGGCAACATGGCCAGTGACCTCACCCAAAAACCTGCACCCTGTTGTTGTGTGCTTCTGATGGCGAGTATCTGTTGATTCTGTCCGTGTTCACAGGATTGAAGCCTGATGAAGGGTGAAGAGCCCGAAACGCGTTGCTTTCCATGTAATACGACAAAACAGAGTCAACAATAGTCTGAACTTGTCTCAACAGCAGCTGTAGCCAGTCGCATTACGCTATTGCTTTTCAACCTGTGGGGTAAGGGCAAGTAAAGCAGCAGCAGCAGCAGCAGCAGCGGTGGCAAGTGGTTGGTTGGTGCAGAGGTTGCGAGGCTTCAGGTTGCACAGCACCACTACTTTGCGCTGCTGCATCTGGTCCAGCGGCACAAATTGAACGAGGCCGGACACAATTATGCGAGGCTCCGATTTGCCTACATCAACCTGGGCACGTAATCAACACATGTTGTTTGTGTTTGTGCGGCATGCATGGCGCTTTGTGGTGATCGTGTCTACCGCTGCCGTCCCCAACCGCCAAGATGTTACCCAGGCAAAATGTCAGCATCAAAATCTGCCGCCGAGAACCCTCATTGTCTCACCTGCTCTACGTAGAGGCTGTCTGCATCTGGGTGCTTCTCAACTGACGTGATCTGGCCAATGCTGCATTACAGGCAACGATGTGGCAGATGCAACGTAGAACAACCGGCAGCAGCAGCAGCAGCGACAACAAGTCAACAGAAGGTGTATGCAGAAAGAGCTGACACGCAGCCTGCAGGACATGTGGCGTTTTTAACATGCCGCAAAAGTTCAGAGCTGCATCAGCTTCATGCACACACACAAACCAACATCTTCGTAAGCTGAACACTGAACACAGACAGGCGCTTTGCTGCAGCACGGAGCGGTGGTACGTGTGCGGTTCGTGCTGCTTCCATCTGCTGCTGCTTGCCGAAGGTCCATGGCGCTGATGACATGCAGAAAATTGCAAAACACTGCGTTTTGCTTATACAAAAAGGGGTGTTGAGTGCAGCATTGCGTGCCAGCAGCTGCACTGCTGCTCAGCGAATGTCCATTGCACCAAATTTCATGCAGACAACTGCAGTTCAATGCGATCTAACAGAGACAAGGGTTGCATGATGTGGTGCCAGCGACCGCGTCTCACCGAATGTCCATTGCACTGATGGGCGATGCATCAGCCTGTGCTGCTGCCGGCGCTGCTGCTGCAGGTGCTGCTGCTGCAGGTGCTGCTGCTGCTGCTGCTGGTGCTGCTGCTGCTGCTTCTGCCTCCACGACTGCAGGACACCGCAGAGAAGGTGAACACAAGCATGCGCTGGGGATCAGTATGCGGCTGACACCTCCAGACCAGACCTTGCGTAACAAGGATTGACCAATACACATGCCTGGCCGAAATTCCGAGATAAAGTCTAAGCAGACTTGGCAAAAGAGACTGGCCATGCAGCAAACAATTTAATGTGATGGTGTCTTGTGCAATGCTGTATTGCCAGCCTGACTGACTCAGGTGTGCTGCCCTGACAAGGACCAATCACAGACCAAGTGCCTCTTGATTCCCACAAATACGCCTGAAAACCTTATAAATTATACTGCAAGTTGAAACCAATGCAGATGCACTGTGTGTGCACTTCACTAGTTCTCTTGGGCACCACCACCAGCAGCAGCACACAAGCAGTAGATGCCAGGCACGTATCCTAGTGCCGCGCCCAGCTCGCATGCCAATTATGCCCACCTTGCGTTCCTGCAGAGCACTGTGCAGCCAGAAGCTCGCATCGGCGCCTCTCCTGGTAATTCAGCGCAGATGAAGCAAGCCTGTAGCCATTCACACGGCCACTCGCAAAGCCCCTCACGCTAGAGCACCTAGCATTTGAACCAGTGCGAATGGAGCGGCTGGTAAAAGCAGACATGCTTGCTGTTGCCTCGAGCAGCAGGATGAAGTGTGCACGCGAGTGAGTGTCTACGAGCAGCCGTGCGATCTCTGAGCCAACAAACAGCAGCGCTTTACGATAATGTCTCAGAGTGAACAACTTGACATTTGCGGTCAACGCATGCATAGCTGCGTCGCCTAGAGGGCACTCAACCGATTGGATCTCTAGCCCTGGTGCAGACACCCTCGTAACAAACAGAATACCTGTGGAGCCTGACAGCCCAGATTTCGCTAGGATGCGCAAACCAAAACATTCCATATGCCTGAGCAGTGTCAAAGGCTCCCAGCTGAAAGCATGCAGAGCTGAGATACTTGCATCACGACACCCGCTCAGACCAGACTCAGAATGACGCTCTCACTCTCAGGGCTGATGGCCTGGCACTAGAAACAACAGCAAGCAGAAGTGGCATGATCACGCAACTCAAAACTAAGTACGTGCCAGTCCCAGCAGTCCAAGCACGCATATGGTCAACACACACACACACACACCTGCACAACTCAACTGCTACACAACTAAATCCGCTCTTTGACAACAGCATCCCAACCGCACGTGCACAACACAGCAGGGTGTATCAAGGAATGAATCATATGCATGCATGGCCTGGAGCTTACCCCATCCTGGGGAGGCTGGGCGGCACAGCTGGTTCTGCTGTGATTACTTTGTAAAGGATTTGCGGTAGCACTCTAGCAGGAAAAGACATGCAGTGACACCCACCCCTGCATACAAGGGTGCTCACGCATGCAAGGCTGCGCATGAACGCAAGGCTGGCTGTACCCACTGTGGCAGCAACACTCTGACACACGACCCGCCAAACTCCAGACCCTGATCAACAGCCAATGCATATATGCTGCCTCCACATCAGAAGTTACTGCAGCACCTTGCAGCACTACAGTCGGCCGTCTCAGCGCCGCCGCAACACTGCTGCGGCTGCTGCTGCTGCTTCTTGCAGCAGCTGCAGCATGACACACCGCAACAAGCAAGGCATACTATCGCTTCACAATAAGCCAAGGACTAGCACAAGCTGTGCATCGCCGACCTGGGATACTGACGATGCACTGCAGCATCACCACACCACTACAAAGCCAAAGCTGCGGGCCAGCCAACCAGGCAAACAGCAGTCCTACTGGGACGCAACCAAACAGCAGCACTACCAAGCCAACGCCGCGGCCTGCTTCGTGATCAAAAGCAGGCCTCTGAGGCTTCAACAAAACACTTCCGAGGCAGCAGTAGACTGTTAACAAAACCCTGGCTCAACTACCTCTCAGGAACGCCAGCCACAGAAGAGCCGCCGGCGCCGCAGCGCCTTGCGGGGAATGGGGTAGCAGCTTGCCGCAGAAACAAGGACTATGACCGAACACCCTGGCGCACCTAACAACCGGCTATCACTCAGCAATCGCACCAGCTTCCACACGCAACACACCGCCTAGATCATCTCAGCCAACGGCCGCAGCTTCTTGCTGGCTGGCGGCGGCAGCGGCGACGCAGCACGCACCTTGCGCTGCTGCTGCTGTTGCTGCTGCTGCTTCACCGCCTTCGCACCAGCAGCAGCAACAGCAGCAGCAGCTTCGCGGATCGGCGCGAGCAGGCCCGCTGCCCGCTTGCCTAACAGCGCCCCTACGCTCATTTGCACAACACCAGCAGCAGCACCGCCGCCTTTCCGCGCCACCTCTGCCAGCACCGCAGTCTCGACCGCAAACGCAGCAGCAGCGACAGGCGCGAGGATCGCGGTCCGTGCCGAACTCACTCCGCGACGCTGCTGCTGCACTGCCGCGTGCTCCGGAGTATACCACTTCATCGATGCTGCCGTGACCTTTTCGGGATCGCGAGCAGCCGATTTCAGGTACTGCAGGTACCCGAGCAGCGACTGCAGCTCCTCTGTAGTGCTGCTGCCCGACTCCTCTTCGCGCTCGCTCTGCAGCAGCTGCTGCCGCTTCTCGCTCGCGTCCTGCGCTGCTGTTGCGACTGCTGCCAGCCGGCGTGCTTCGGGCCGGTTGCCGGCCCCTGCCTGCTGAGCCAGCACAGCAGGCACGCCAGCAATCGTCCCCACGAGCGTCGACTGCAAGTCTTGTTGTTCCACTGCCAGCGCTGCTGCTGCTGCTGCTGCTGGAGGTGTTGCTTCGCTCTTCACCCCCTTACTCACCCCTGCTGCTGCTGCTGCTGAGAGCTTGTCACGCACCCTGCCAGAGGCAGCTGCCTGAGCAGCAGCAGCAGCTTGGCTCCTGCCACCCGCTGCCGATCTGCTGCTGCGTTGACTCACCCCTGCTGCTGCTGCTGTGCCTGTAGCAGCAGCATCGGCTGCATGCTCCGGGAATGCATGGCAGCTGGTGCTGCTGCTGCTCTGGCCGGATGCAGCAGCAGCACCAGCAGCCGTGCCAGCTGCTGCTGCTGCTGCTGCCGGCTGCCTACTGTTGCCAGCCGCCTTGCGCTGCTGCAATGCCCCTGCGGCAGCAGTTGCGGCAGCAGCAGCGCCTGCTGCTGCTGCTGCTGCAGCGATTTGACTGCCAGGTGGCACAGCTGCTGACGGTGTTGAAGATCTGCTTTTGGCACTTTTGCTGCGGCCTCCACCACCGCCCTGATTTGCAGCTGCGGCAGCAGCAGCGGCTGCGGCTGCGGCGAGCGTAGTAGTCTTGCCCCCTGCTGCTGCTGCTGATGGTACCTTGCCCATCGCCGACTTGCCCCCTGCTGCTGCTGCTGCTGGCACTGGCAGTGCCCCTGGCAGGACAGAAGGAGGTGTCACATCATGTACGGGAGACTGCCTGCTAGATCCCGGCTTAGACCCTGGCCTAGAACCAGCAGCAGCAGCAGCAGATCGAGCGCCACCGGTCACCTGCTTACCGCCCGCTGCCGCACTGTTGTTTGCTGCCACTGCTGCTGCCACCGCCGCCCCCAGCTGCTGCTGCTGCTGCTGCAGGAACAGGATCGCCCCACTACTGCCGGCCCCGCTGGGGAATACTAACATGGTGCCTGCGGGTGCTGCTACTGCACGCCCTGCTGCTGCTGCTGCTGCCGGCGCGTTTGCTGCTGCTGCTGCCAGGTCAGGTGGCAGTTGCGCTGACATGGGAATGGGGCCCATGGTTTTGGTGTTCCAGGACTTTGCGAGCTGGACGCACAGCGCTTGCCTGCATAGATTGTTACAATGCATGCTGGTGATTATTGAAAATATGAACGAGGACGAAGGAAATTTACAAAGCGCTGAGGACGCACAGAAAAGTAAGCAGTACTCCAACCAGCAGCAGCATGGCTACATGCCGCGCATTTTTGCTTCGAACTCTCCGCAGCCATCACAAAGCGCGAATTGCATTGGTAACAAATGTGACATGTTATGTGACATAAATGACAGTTGAATTCCGCACCTGAAGGCTGCCAGCTGTGTTTGGTTCCTGCAGATCTTCTCGTAATCCTCCGGCACCTGCAAACATAGCAGATGAGACTGAGTGAGTAAATGAGTGGGTGAGTGCGTGGGTGCGTGAGTGAGTAAATGACTGAGCTACATTGGGGCGAGCGTCAGGGTTCTCTTTAACTTGAGAGGACGTGTGTGCCCAGGATATCAGATGCAACTGTCTTGGTGAGCACAGAATCCACACACAGGTTCACAACGATGCCAGTGTTTGTGCAACCAACCAATGGTTCAGCAGCCACCAATCTTGACGTGCAACAATTTGCAATGCCATGCTGCAGCAGGCGCACCTGGGTGGTGTTGTTCTTCCAGCAGTTGTAGTAGTAGCCGTTGAGCTCGTGCACGCTCCTGCATAAGAAAGTGTGAACAGCAACAGATTAGGATAGCAGCTGATAACAGCACTCAGCACTCACCAGAGTGGCACGGCAGTAGGTGCGATGTACGTCTGCTTTCAGAGCAGTAAGTAAATAAGCCTGACGTTGAGGATGCAACACTGCAACAGTTGTCTGAGCACTGGCCGCACCTCCTTTTCAGGTACAGCCGGTGCATGTGCCGGAAGTTGCATGTGCACCCAACCCCGCACGTATAGGTTTATGCAGTTTCGCTCTATGATCGCCCAGCTCAGCCACAAGCACGCTCTTCATCCACGCCTGGCTGCAGTGCAGTGCAGTGAAGTGATGTTGGAGCTGCAACACTGCAAAAATCATTTGTATCGGCCGCACCTCTTCTTCAGGTACAGGCGGTGCATGTGCCTGAAGTTGCATGTGCACCGTCAACCCTAAACACCGCCTTCATGCAGTTTCATTGCAACATTGCAAACGTTTTGCACCGGCGCACCTCTTTTTCAGGTACAGTCGGTGCATGTGCCTGAAGTTGCGGTACTTCTCCAGCATGCCCAGTGCAAACAGGATCTCCTCTTCAGGGCTCCACGTGGCTCGCAGTTTGGCACCCAACAGGCCAAGGCCCAGCTTCTGTGTATGGCAGCAGCAATGAGGGGCAGCAAGGTTTATGTTGGGTTCAGCACGTGTGTGGTTTCAGTGTATGCCTGAAGTTGCGGTACTTCTCCAGCATGCCGAGTGCAAAGAGGATCTCCTCTTGGGGGCTCCACTTGGCCCGCAGCTTGGCTCCTAGCAAGCCAAGGCCCAGCTTCTGTGTACGGCAGCAACAAGAAGCAGCAAACAATTGGCTTGAGCAAGTGTCTGTAGTTTGACTGGGGAAGGAAGTTGCGGTACTTCTCCAGCATGCCCAGTGCAAAGAGGATCTCCTCTTGCGGGCTCCACGTGGCTCGCAGCTTGGCTCCTAGCAAACCGAGCCCCAGCTTCTGTTGAAAGGATGTAAACAGCAGAGTGCAACACAACAGCAGGATGCAGCGCAGGTTTATGTTCAGTGCTGTATGTTTCCAAAGGGGACGGAATTTGGAAAAGAGTGTTGCGGTACTTCTCCAGCATGCCCAGTGCAAAGAGGATCTCTTCTTGCGGGCTCCATGTCACACGCAGCTTGGCTCCCAACAGGCCGAGCCCCAGCTTCTGTTGAATGGTTGGAAACAGGGCGCAAGACAACAGCAGGATGCAGCACAGGTTTGTGTGTTCAGTGGTGGTGTGTGCTTTCAGTGTGTGCCTGAAGTTGAGGTACTTCTCCAGCATGCCCAGTGCAAAGAGGATCTCTTCTTGGGGGCTCCACTTTGCTCGCATCTTTGCGCCTAGCAACCCAAGCACCAGCCTCTCTGGAAATAAAGAACAGCACAGAACAAAACAGCATCAGAAATAAGCCCTAGTTTGCGTTTGATAATATGTTGTGTTTGTATGCGCGAGTTCCGGTACTTCTCCAGCATGCCCAGTGCAAACAGAATCTCCTCTTGCGGGGTCCATGTGGCTCGCAGTTTGGCACCTAGCAAGCCGAGCCCCAGCTTCTGCAAGTTGCAGCAACAAGGGGCAGCGAGGGTTTGTGCTCAGCAAGTGTGTGTGGGCAAGTGAGGAAGGAAGTTGCGGTACTTGAAAAGGCATGCTGAGTGCAAAGAGCATCTCCTGTTGGGGACTCCACGTGGCCCGCAGCTTGGCACCTAGCAGGCCAAGTCCCAGCTTCTGTTAAAATCAGTAAAAGCACAGCACAAACCAGCATCAAAAGTCATCGCTGGTTTGCCATTGACTATATGTTGCTCGCAGCTTCGCGCCTAGCAACCCAAGGCCCAGCTTCTGTGTATGGTGTGTTGAGAGTGCGGCAACAGAGGCAGGCAGCAGAATGTAGCACATAACTACTCAGAGGCATGCACAGCACAAACAGGATCTCCTCTTGCGGGATCCACGTCGCACGCAGCTTGGCCCCTAGCAACCCAAGCCCCAGCTTCTGTTGAATGGAGGAAAACAGAGCGCAGGAAAGCATCATGTGATTGCAATGGGAAAGGAAGTCGCGGTACTTCCCCAGCATGCCGAGTGCAAAGAGGATCTCCTCAGTTTGTGTGTGATGCGCCTGAAGTTGGGGTACTTCCCCAGCATGCCCGGTGCGCAATGTTGGACTTTAGTACAGGCAGCGTAAGCAGAGCAGCAACACCGCACCTGTACCAGCTCTGGCCCTAGCTGTGCGTCCATCTGCACAACCTACTCCGCAATCAGAGCCCGCCGCCCATCACCATCCCCCCTAAACCCCACAGAACTTTCCCACACGGCACAGGCTTTCACAGCACCGCTATCAGCATATGTACACCAAAGAGAGGGAACTCCAAGGCTTACCAACAAAGGCAAGTCTAAGGCTCACCTGTACCAGTTCCGGACCTAGTTGTGCGTCCATCTGCACAACCCACTCCGCAATCAGTGCCGCCCCCCCCCCCTTCTTATTGATGTCTCAGTTTTTAGGGGTTTTTTCCGTTCCAATATTATTCAATACAAAAAAGCGTAAAACTGTCCGCACCTGTACCAGCTCCGGCCCCAGTTGCGCGCCCATCTGCGTAACCCACTCCGCAATCAGCGCGTGCCGCCCGTCGCCGTTCTTCCCTACTACCCACTACTATCTGGTGAACAGTAACAACAGCACAAGCTTTCACAGCACCGCAATCACCAAACAAGGGCGGTTACAAGAGCTGTTACGAAGGCTCACCTGTACCAGCTCCAGACCCAGTTGCGCGTCCATCTGCGCAACCCACTCCGCAATCAGCGCGCGCCGCCCGTCACCGTTCCCGCTACTACCCACTAGTATCCAAAACACTGTACGACACAGCACAAGCTTTCACAGCACCGTGATAACCTAAGCAGGGAGTTACAAGGGCGTTGCGGAGCCTTACCTGAACAAGCTCCAGCCCTAGTTGCGCGTCCATCTGCGCAGCCCATTCAGCAATCAACGCCCGCCGCTCCTCGCCGTTCCCGCTGGTACCCACTAGCACCCGAGAAACTGTACTACACAGCACAAAGTTTCACTGACTGCAAGCACCAAAACAAGGCAATTACAAGGGCTGTTGCAAAGCCTTACCTGTACCAGTTCCGGACCTAGTTGCGCGTCCATCTGCGCCACCCACTCGGCAATCAGTGCGCGCCGCCCGTCACCATTCCCGCTGTTACCAGCCGCACGGTACGCCGCCAGAAACTGCCCCGGCCGCAACGCAAGCCCCGGATTCTGCCGTTGCTGCTGCTGCTGCTGCTGCTCCTCCTCTGGGGGGCTATACACTGGAGCTGATAAAAACTTGGCTTCTGAAGCAGTGGGGCCTGCGGTTGGACGTTGCCGCAGCGCCGGGATGACTGCTTGGTGCTTGGCGCCTTGTTGGATGGCCCAGGGGTCGCTGTCTTCTGAGTCGGTTTCAGAGCCCTCACTGCATGAGCACACGCAGAAGACATACAAGACTGAGACAATACGCAGTGCTGGAACTTAAACGACAGCGACCCCTTGGTTGTTTGAACGCACTGCAGCAGGCGGTACAAGCCAAGTGAGACATGCAGTGCCGGGATGGCTGCTTGGTGCTTGGCGCCTTGCTGGATGGCCCAGGGGTCGCTATCTTCTGAGTCAGTTTCGGAGCCCTCACTGCAAAGGGCAGTACACACAACGTAACAGGCAGCACGAACAGAAACGTGAGATGCTACACAGTTTTTGGATGACTGCTTAGTGCTTCTGAAGCAGTGGGGCCCGCGGCTGGGCGTTGCCGCAGTGCCGCGATTGCTGCTTGGTGCTTGGCGCCTTGCTGGATAGCCCAGGGGTCGCTGTCCTCTGAATCAGTTTCAGAGCCCTCACTGCATGAGCGGTACAAGCAGTGCAAAAAGCGGGCACAGGCAGTACAAACAGAAAAGTGAGAGGCTTCGCGGTGAAACTGGAGCTGACAGAAACTTGGCTTCTGAAGCAGTGGGGCCCGCGGCTGGGCGTTGCCGCAGTGCTGGGATGACTGCTTGGTGCTTGGCGCCTTGCTGGATGGCCCAGGGGTCGCTGTCCTCTGAATCAGTTTCAGAGCCGTCACTGCTTGAGCGGTACACATGGGAGCAGTACAGATGTGCAGCGTGAGACCGCAACACAGTTTCTGTCTTCCGAGTCAGTTTCAGAGCCCTCACTGCATGAGCAGTACAAATAGGAGCAGTACAAACACAGGGAAAGTGAGACAGGCAGTGCCGGGATGACTGCTGGTGCTTGGCGCCTTGTTGGATGGCCCAGGGGTCGCTGTCTTCCGAGTCAGTTTCAGAGCCCTCACTGCATGAGCAGAGGCAGAACATATACAAGAGTGAGACATGCAGTGCCGGGATGGCTGCTTGGTGCTTGGCGCCTTGCTGGATGGCCCAGGGGTCGCTATCTTCTGAGTCAGTTTCGGAGCCCTCACTGCAAAGGGCAGTACACGCAACGTAACAGGCAGTACAAACAGAAATGTGAGATGCTACAAAGCTTTTGGATGACTGCTTAGTGCTTCTGAAGCAGTGGGGCCCGCGGCTGGGCGTTGCCGCAGTGCCGGGATTGCTGCTTGGTGCTTGGCGCCTTGCTGGATAGCCCAGGGGTCACTGTCTTCCGAGTCAGATTCAGAGCCCTCACTGCATGAGCGGTACAAACATAAGCAGTACACATGTCAAGGGTGCGATGCTACACATTGATTGTGCTTGGCGGTTTGTTGAATAGCCCATACTGTAAGTAACACAACCCACACAAGTGCGCCCACCTGACAGCTGCGTGGAACACTGTGGGCTAGTTGCGCACGCGCCCGCTGCGCCGAGTGGGCTGTCATTACGACCAGAGCCAAAAAAAGTCAGACACAACACCTGAAAGAAAAGTGAGACATGCTGCACAAATACGCACAAAACAGCTACAACAGACAGCAAAGATAGAAAAGGAATGCAGATTGCCGCAGTCTTTGTAGCTCACCTGACTGCTGCGTGGAACACGGTGGGCTGGTTACGCACGCGCCCGCTGCGCCGCGTAGGCTTCACGCCAAAAGTGCCGTACAGCTCCTCAGGTAGCGGCACATTGCGCACAGACTGCAGCCGCGCCGTGAAGTCACTGCGATGCAGAAACAGCATCAGCACAGGAAGAGTTTCATACTTGCTTCCGTATCTGCAGACCTGCCTGCTGCACACAAACCCCCACTTTTTCAAACAGGTGGCAACTGACAGCGCCTATGTCTGTGCAGCAGCGCTTTGTGGCGGTCGCATGCTGCTGCCTGCTGCTCAGCTGAAACCAGCCACATGCAATCAACAAACCCAACTTGATTATGATTGCAAACTACACGCTACCTGTATCTGTGTGCCAGGGCTTTGTGTCGCGCAGTCGCTGCTGCCTGCTGCTCCAGGGGCCCTGCCAGGTCAGTGGCAGCCTCACCATCCAGCTGTGGTTGACTGACCATACCCTGAGTCTGTATTTAGAACCACCATACCCTACCTGTATCTGTGTGCCTGACTATGAAATCAACACGACAACCCTGTGCATGTTTCTGTGTGCCTGAGTTCGAAACCACAACACCACCCTACCTGTATCTGTGTGCCAGCGCCCTGTGTCGTGCTGTTGCTGCTGCCTGCTGCTCCAGGGGACCTGCCAGGTCGGTGGCAGCCTCACGCAACCAGCGAACCACACTGGCCAGCGCATTGCCTGCAGCAGCAGCAGCAAGGGCATATAGTGAATGCATGAATGAGCTGCGCGTGGTGCTTTCACAGGCAACACCCACGTAAGTGACGGGGGCTGACGGAGCAGTAGCAGGAACACATAGTCAGTGAGAGCACCAGCAGCAGTAGGTCACGCCAGTAGTGCTGCTCCAGGGGACCTGCCAGGTCAGTGCCAGCCTCACGCAGCCAGCGCACAACGCTGGCCAGCGCATTGCCTGCAGCAGCAGCAGTAGCAGCAGTAATGAGAACATGTGGTCAGTGACAGCGGCAGCAGCAAGTCGCTTCTCGCGCAGTGGCAGCCTCACGCAGCTAGCGCAGGACGATGGCCAGCGCACAATGCCAGCTGCTGCTGCTGCTGCTGATCCGCCAGAGCCCCCGCTGTCTTTACCACCCCCACCTATCATGCCACACTGCATCCAAGAGCACACCACACACCAACCGCAGAAGCATGTGAAGATCGATGAAGCCCAGTCGAGCTCTCACCTGGAACAGGGTCGTCCACAGCAGACAGCGCCTGCCCTTTCAGCCTGCTGCCAGGTTGTTGAGCCCCCCCAGACAAAAAGCTGCGAAATCTGCGAAATCGCTCAACACAATGCACCAAAGATCTGCAGAAGAGCAGCAGAGCATTGAAGCCTTATACATCTAGTCCTTACCTGGAACAGGGTCGTCCACAGCAGACAGCGCCTGCCCTTTCAGCCTGCTGCCACCGGTTGGCAGCCTGCTGCGCGACCTAGCACCGCCAACACCTGCTGCTGCTGAGTAATTTACCCACACAGCAGCCTGATGCCAGCCGCGTACGCCCACAAGCACAAAACACAAGAAAAACCACCCCGCAAAATCATGCACAGAAATATGAAGCTTTGAAGTCAAGCTTGGCACTGGGTCGTCCACAGCAGACAGCGCCTGCCCTTTCAGCCTGCTGCCAGTGTGCCTACTCGCACAACCCCATTCAAATTGCTGAGAGATCGCTCGACCCAACGCACAAGATCTGCAGCAGGATCTCAAAGCATTAAAGCTTTATGCACGTCCTTACCTGGCACTGGGTCATCCACAGCAGACAGCGCCTGCCCTTTCAGCATGCTGACACCCGTCGGCGGCCTGCTGCGCAATCTACTGCTGAGCACCCTACCCACACAACAGCCTATCATGTCACTGGTACTGCACCCAGAGCACAACGCGCGACACACAACTACACACCAACTGCAAAAGCATGCACAAAAAGATGCAGCTCAGTCAAGCTCAGCCAAGCTCTCACCTGGCACTGGGTCGTCCACAGCAGACAGCGCCTGCCCTTTCAAGCGGCTGCCACCAATCGGAGGCCTGCTGCGCGACCGCGCACCACCACCTGCTGCTGCTGCTGCTGCCGAAGTGCCACCAACACCTCGGCCTGCTGCTGCTGCTGCTGCAGCTCCGACAGACCCCCCGCTGTCTTTACCACCACCACCTGCTGCTGCTGCTGCTGAGGAGCCATGCACGCCACTGTACAACCCTCCTCCTGCTCCTGCGGCCATTGCTTTGCCTGCAGCAGCATTCCAGCCTCCCAACCCCCCTTGGTTTGCTGCTGCTGCCGCCGCCTGCTGCAGCATGTACTGCTGCCCGCCTGCCGCACCACTACCCGGTGCAAACGCGACAAACGGCCACGCAGCGGTTGCCGCACTACCAATTGCAACGCGGGGACCCCCACCGTACGCAGCAGCAGCAGCCTGCGCCTGCAGCGCAGCGAAATACAGATGCGTCTGCGAGTTCTGCTGCTGCTGCTCCACGTGCGGCTGCCGTTGCGCTGCTGCTGCTGATCCCGGCGCTGGTGGTAGCGGCGCTGATCGCTTGGCTCTTTTCCGCTGCCCTGCTGCTTCCGGATCGAGTATCATATAGCTAGGAATACCTCCGCGCCCCCACGCACGCACGCTGTTCGTCGCACCAGCAGCACCAGCAGCAGCAGCGGGAGCTTCTCCATCTGCTGGTGGCGACGTGGTGCGTTGTCGTGCGGCACCAACTGCCGCATGCTGCTGCACTGCAGGTGCCGGTGCTGCCAGCTGCTGCTCTTCCTCAGGCTCCATCAGCAGCTGCTGCTGCTGCTTGCGGCGCTGCTGCTGCTGCTCCGGCTGCTCCGGCTGCTCCTGCAGCAGCTGGTCTGTGGTTGAGCTGCGGTTGTACTGCTGCACCAGTGCATCCATGAACTCTGCAGGCAGGCAGCACAGCAGCACATAAGCAGACATCATGAAGTTACGTGAATACGGCACATGCAGCTGGTCTGCAGTAGAGCTGCGGTTGTACTGCTGCAGCAGTGCATCCATGAACTCTGCAGGCAGGCAGTACAAATACACACACGCAGAATTCTGTAATATATTCCGAAAGCAGTGCAATTGCGCAAGCCCAACCCTCAACAAACCACCCAGAAGCACTCCAAGCTTGCTCACCTGCAAAGCCCAGCAGGTGCCGCCAATGCTCGACACAGCGCAGCCGTCCTGCAAGCCCGACCCCCAACAAACTGCCCAGAAGCATCACACCAAGCGCCGCACCTGCGAACCCCAGCAGGTGCTGGCTGTACAGCGTCTGCATCTGCTCACCACATAACACACTACCCCAACACTGCTGCTCCTGCAAAGCCTCACAAGCAGATGCCGCCGCTGTGCAACACCGCAGCGCAATTGCTTGAGCCAACCCCCCAAAACACAAACTGCCAAGAAGCACGAGCACCACCATGCTCTGCCCCACCTGCGAACCCTAGCAGGTGCTGGCTGTACAGCTGACGCATCTGCTCGCCGCTCAGCTTGCCACCTGATAAGCTGCTGCTCAGGCTGGACCACTGCTCCCCGGGCGTTGATGCATCAAGGCCCCCTTGCTGCACCGACAGCTCATACAAATGATGCAAGTCCACTTTCGCATGGCCCAGCGTTGCTAGCCATGCTTCGCATGTGTCGGCGGGAACGTACTTGCCTGCAGGAAAACGCGACAAGATATACTGACAACATAATAAGAGCAAAAGTGAGTTACTGCGAGGTGTCTCAGGTAGAGAGATGCTAGTCTCTTGCAGCAAAGGCGGCAGCAAGTCCCTCCAGACACAAACAAGCGTGCACTGGGCAAGCAGGTTTGCTCCGGATGCTGCTGTGCATATGTACAGCTGCAGGGACTGCCTGCAACAGAAGTCAAATCAAGTAACGTCAAAATGCTGAAAGCGTGAAGGCAGGCATGCACAACTTCAACTGCTGCTGCTACTGTGCACGTGGGGGCCCATTGCATCGCAAACAGCACTGCTGCTCCGGAACAGAACAGGTATAGCGCTGCAACAGCAGCTGCGATGCTGTGCGCTGGCGTCCTGCAAGCAGGATGTGCTCCCTGCTGCTCCATCCACTGCTGTCGCTGTCGTTGCGCTGCCGCTGACCTGTCTCCTTGCAGGACAGCGAGCAGAACTTCCTTCCATCTACGCTGCTGCTGCTGCTGCTGCGACCCGAAGGTTATCCTGCAGAGCCACTGCCTACTGTTGCTGTTGTGCACGTAACAACACTCTGCTGCTGCACACCTGCCTCCAGGCAGTAGAGTGTTTGCTGGTACTAAAGGTGCTGTATACCACGCTCCTGCAACCACGGCACCACTGCTGCTGTGCTTCTGCTATGTGCAAGACACCGACACCAAATCTGCTGCTGCGCGCCTGTCTCCTGGCAGTGGAGCGTGTAATAGCACATCCACGTAGACTGGAACCCTTCTCATAGCACTGGAGATGCTGTATACAAACGCTACTGCAACCACGGCACCACTGCTGCGCACCTGTCTCCTGGCAAATGAGTGTGTAATAGTTCTGGATGTGCTGTATACAATGCTGCTGCAACCACGCCACCGCTGCTGTGCTGCTGCTATACGGCGGTATGAAGACCATAACACCAACTGCTGCTGCGCACCTGTCTCCTGACAGTAGAGCGTTTGCTGGTACTACAGGTGCTGTAGACCATGCTACTGCAGCCACGCCACTGCTGCTTTTACTATGTGCAAGACACCAGCAACAGCTGCTTCTGTCTCCTGGCAGTGAAGCGTGTAGCAGTACATTCACGTAGACTGCAACCCTTGTCCTAGCACTGGCGGTGCTGTATGCGACGCTTCTGCAACCACGGCACCACTGCTGCGCACCTGTCTCCTGGCAAATGAGTGTGTAATAGTTCTGGATGTGCTGTATACAATGCTGCTGCAACCACGCCACTGCTGCTGTGCTGCTGCTATACGGCGGTATGAAGACCATAACACCAACTGCTGCTGCGCACCTGTCTCCTGGCAGTAGAGCGTTTGCTGGTACTACAGGTGCTGTAGACCATGCTACTGCAGCCACGCCACTGCTGCTTTTACTATGTGCAAGACACCAGCAACAGCTGCTTCTGTCTCCTGGCAGTGAAGCGTGTAGCAGTACATTCACGTAGACTGCAACCCTTTTCCTAGCACTGGCGGTGCTGTATACGACGCTTCTGCAACCACGGCACCACTGCTGCGCACCCGTCTCCTGGCAGTAGAGTGTGTAGTAGTACTGAAAGTCCTCGTAAGCAAGCGTATACAGCGCGCTCGGCATACTTGCTGCTGCTGGTGCCATACAGTAGAAGGCCAAAATCGAACAGGTGACGGGGCAGCAGCAGGCACCCAACAGCGGCAGTTTCAGAGTCAGCCACACTTGCTATACAAAGTGGACAGCACTGAACATGCTGCAAGATATGAAAGGCATATGTTATATTGAGGTTTTGACGTATGTTGGGTCTGCGGCTGCGCAGCTGCACTGCATACTGCTGGGTGCGGCGGCAGTTGCAGCAGTGAACCATCAACACATCCAACGCGACTGCTGCATGTGTCTCAAAGTTGACTACATTTATCTACACACGCGCCTTTCGGCATGGCAGGCAGCTGATAGCATCGTAAGCTGCATCATGTTGAGCTACATGTGCGCATGCTGCTGTGTGCAGGTGTAGCTGGTGGTTGGCAGGTAGATGACCCACAGGGGGTCTTATGCAGCTGGAGCAGGGCAGCTGGGGTCGATCAAAGATATAGTTGCGCATGCTACAAGGTGTTTGGTTCACGGGCTACGTCTGCGAGCGCGATTTCAAATGCAGCTGCCTTGAGCCCTCTCAAAGTCCTGGGCACAACCCCACCTGCGCACGGCGTCGCAAGCACAGGCAGGCCTTTACAAGCACGATGAACACTCCATTCGTAACAGCGTGCTTCACGCTCCTCTCCAGCAGTGCACGGCTCAAAGCACACAAATGTTGAGGAAAGCCAGAGGTGCACTGGCCAGCACCCCTGGACCTAGCTGTACAAAATGATGCAGATTTCGTGCAACATCCTTCACGCAGCAGACTACAGTAGCTGGTGAGCTTGGCAGTGTTGCCTGAAGTGATGTAAAGTGCTGCAGTGTTTCAGAGGTGATTGCAGTTTTTTGTGAAGTGCGAAGTGATACAGGCGACTATGAGCGCCGGGGTGTGCCGACGCGGCAAAGCATGGAGCAACATGAGACGGGCGACAAAAACACGCCCAAGAACCACAGCCGGGCGAGCAAACCCTAGGCTGAAACGGGCTCTTTCTTTTCGATTGAGTATAATCACAAGCGTAATTATTACTATCACACCAAGGGCTGCTCTGCTTGACATCACCGATGCCGAGACAGCGCAGCACGAGTTTGGTGCTGATCGCGCGTGCGTACGTGAAAGGAGAGCCTCTTGCACGGTCGTGTACTAGAGCTGATGTGAATATCACGCCATCCACAATCTTAACTGCTGCATTCTGAAACCCTGGATGACTGGACAGCCCACCATCTCAGTGCAGCATCAACCTGCACCATCATGGCATGATGGTGAATGGCATGCGTTGATGCTGACGATCACATGTTGACGGATCGCAGCGCACCGTGCTCGGCTCAGGCAGCCCAGGAAATCTGTGCAGCACGCAGCCTGATAACCACACTAGCCCGGCTAGCAACAGTGCCAGGCTGGAGCTGCTGCTGCACAGGGCACGGCAGCGGCACAGGGGCAGCGCCATCTCTGCAGCGCCCGGCAGGCAGCCTCGCAGGGCATTATCCCAGGCGGCACGACTCGTCATCACCAGCGGCAGCACCGTAGGGGTCAGCCTCCCCCCCTCCTGGCCGGAGTCCCCGAGCATAACCGAGGTTTGATGTTCCGGCCCTTCCTGCTGCTTTTGTATATCTGCTCCCTAACAAGAGCGTGGAAGCTTGTCAAAGAGCGGATTTAGATGGAACCCATGTAAAAGCAAGCTGCACACCTGCTTGTATACGGTAAGGCGGCACGACTCGTCATGATGATATGGTAGCGCAACCTGGACACGGAGCTGGAAGTGCCACTCCCATCATTCTGGGCGGCATGTTATGCGACGACTTTGGCTGCAGGCTGTCTCTCTTCGAGAGAGGCAATTCTGACCGCAGGCTGCAGCCGCTGCAGCGGTTCAACCGGTTCAGGGTAAACAAACGATGTTGCAAGACTGCTGCAGGGCTGCAGCCACCGTAGTGCCACAGGCAGTGAGGTTTGCCGCAAAGGTCCGGGCCGGACACACAGTGGCACTGCCTGGGCAGCACGGCAGTGCCGCATTGGCGTTGCCCGATGCAATGGGTTGCCGGGTAACGGTTATTGCTGCGGGCCGCAGCACTCACTGCCGGCAGCATCTTTGGAAGCCTTGCACTGAGTGTAGTTGTTGCGCTGCAAGCATTGCATCAAGCTGTGCAGTGCCAGGCGAAGCTCGCCCAAGCATTGGCAGTTACAGCCTGTGGCACAGCTGCCGCAGCTGTGGCCCCGGGGACCAGCCGGGCCAACAGCCTACGACTGCTGAAGACGCAGCAGCTGCGCCTATGCACGGCCTTCGCTGTTATGCAATCTGTGGCTCTCTGAAGCCGCCACCATGGCAATATGTGCAGCAAGCAGAAGAAGGACTTGAAGCTGGTGGCCTGCCAGGACAGCACACACAGTGTCAGGGCATGTTGTGACAAGCACAATGCCGGAGCTGGCAGCTGTTCCGAACAGGCATTATGCCACACCGGGTGCTCTCGTGAGTCGTGGCCCTCCCAACGCCCAAAGTTCTCGCCCCGCGGTTTTTCAACTGCCGGGGTGCTGGGTCTCACTTAACCGCGGCGGTTGCAGTCTCTGCCTTTCAGACTGAGCTGCTGCTGTAGCAGCACTGGGTGCTGCTTGCAGCTGAGAGGTTGACAGCACGACTGCGCATTGACTTGGCAGCTGGCTGTGGGGGCATGGACTTCACACACATCAAGTTCAAACCTAGCGGCTGGTTCTGCTGCTGGCCCGGTGGTGCCAGAGGTCTCACAGGACTGGGCAGCAGCAGCCTGAGGCTGCTACTGCAGCGCAGGCCCAACGTTCGGGAGTTTAACTGCTGAGCAGCCTGCTCGAACAGTTTGTCAGCCGCTGGCGGTCCACCCTGTTGACGCAACCTGCAGCGTCTTTGACCAAATTGACCAACGCCGTTCAAAGTGGCTTTGACCTGTTGAGTGAGTTTCAGCGGGCTATACAGCAGCTGCAGCAGGAGCTGGTACGGAAACAGTGTGACACACGATGATACATGATGTAACAGTGTTTCAAGCTACCAGCCCTACGCACCGGAAGCAAGGCCTTGGCCTACTTGAGCCTATGCTGCTTCGTGCATAAATCAGAGGACAACAGGAGCGGTTTCCGACAGGGCCCAACAGTGATGTAGAAGCAGGTAGCTACAGCGCTGCCGCAGCGGTCACCGCTTGTACGGTACAACTGCTGAATTCGAACAGCGGCTGCCAGCAATCGCGATCGGAGCTGCCAACTCCACTGGATTTCCGATCCAGTGGATGATCTACAAGAACCTGCTCCGAGGTTCTGATCTGATCTGGTGCATCAAATTACCAAATCAAGCCATAGCATCTGGTGCAAGTCACTCCAACATCAAATCACCAAATCAAGCCATAGCATCTGGTGCAAGTCACTGACTATGGTGGGAGGAGTTCTGCATGTCTTTCAACCAGCTGCCCAGGGTCCCGGACTCAGTCGGCGCCGCTGATCAACGCTGAGCAGACAGCCTCCAACTCGGAGTTGGCGCAGTTACTGACAGTGTCGTGGTACCGTACCAAGAAGCGGCTTCTTGAAATATAAGCCCGAGGCATTCATCACCAGTCAAAGGCGTGGAAAGCCAACCAATAATCAGCAGATCAACGCCCCTTCCTGCCGCTGCTACTGCTACTGCAGCCCCAACTTCCTCCACTCACCACCACCAACAATACGTAAGATCTTTGGTATAAAGTATTGCATCTTGAAGGTTACACGAGTAACGTAGTACTTTTGGGGAGCCAATAACAGGCCATGAGGCTCACTAGGCGACAAAGCAACCAAGCGAACCTGAGCAGATCAAGCGAGCAGAGACCTCCACCCTCAAGTTGTTGCCTAGCTTGACGGCTGTTTGTCCTGCTGCTGCTGCTGCTCCAGCTGCAGCTGCTGCTCTTCTTGAAGCCCTTGCTGCTGCTGCTGCTGCTGCTGCTGCGCTTGCTCTGCGTTGTCCCCCCTTCCCCGCCCTTTGCCACCTCGGCCGCCCCAACTGCCGCCACACTTCAAACACTGCAACCCCGCATCCACCTTCAACTGCTGCGCCTGCCGCGCCCTTTTCGCACTCAACTCCACACCCACTGCATCCAACCCTAGCGCATTTGCAACTGCAAGCACGGTGCCATGGCCACAAAAGGGGTCCACAACAGTACGGGTGGTGGTATGCTGCAAGATGTACTGGCATGCTGCTGCACATGCTGCTGTGCCCATGCCACGTGTCCAGGTTTTGTCACCGGGGGAAGGCAGGATGTCGGGGGTGGAGTGAGACGGGTGCGACCGTAAGCCCTGCAACGGATAAAGCAGCAGCAGCAGCAGCAGTTGCAACACAGGAGGGGGGGGGTGGAAACAGCATGCTGCTGTGCCCATGCCACGCGTCCAGGTGTTGTCACCGGGGAAAGGCAGGATTTTGGGGGTGGATTGAGACGGGTGGCAGCGCATGTTCTGCGACAGTTTCGGCAAAAAAATGTGTCAGAGTGTCAACATCAGCTGCTTCAGTGGGGAAGCTTCAGAATGTGGGTGCTGCAGTATGTGGGAGGATGTGGGGGGTGGAGTGAGACGGGTGGCAGCGCAGGTCCTAGAACGGTTGAATCATGATCATCATGATCATCATGATCATCATCATCATCATCATCATCATCATCATCATCATCATCATCATCATCATCATCATCATCATCATGATCATCATCATCATCATCATCATCACCATCACCATCACCATCACCATCACCATCACCATCACCATCATCATCATCAGCAGCAGCAGCAGCCAAGGCATGAACAGCAGCAGCCAAGGCATGAACAGTGGCAACATGGGTCGGGTGTCACAGTCCAGGGGGGTGGAAACAGCATGCTGCTGTGCCCATGCCCCACGTCCAGGTTTTGTCACCGGGGGACGGAAGGATTTCGGGGGTGGAGTGAGACGTGTGTGCGACCGTAAGCCCTGCAGCAGATGCCACAGCACCAGCAGCAGCAGCAGCAGCAGCACAGGCAGGAATAGTGGCAACATGGTTGGAGGGTTACAGCTCGGGGGGGAGGGGGGGTTGAAACAGCATGCTGCTGTGCCCATTTGCGGGTCCAGGTGTTGTCACCAGGGGAAGGCAGGATGTCGGGGGTGGAGTGAGACGGGTGTGGCCGTAAGCCCTGCAGAAGTGGGCACAGCAGCAGCAGCAGTAGTGACCTCATCAAAAAGAAGCAAAGCAGCACGGGAGTGTGGCTGCTGCCGGATGTGCTGACATGCTGCTGCACAAGCAGCACACACACCTTGGAGAAGCGCTCGGCACACATCACACTTTGTCAAACTGACTGTGTACAGCCCACAACTATTTTGTACAAGCGATTGTGCTGGCAACGTTGCAACAACTTTCATGGAGACCGTGAAAGAGAAGAGCATGTGGTGGTAGGACGGTTTGCCAAACGTTGCAAATACCGGCGTCACCTGGCACACATCACTTTGGAAAACTGACTGTTTATAGCACACAACTATTGTGTACCAGCGATTATGCTGGCAATGTACCAGCGAGTATGCTGGCAACGTTGTAACGTATTCAAAGGTCACCTTTGAGAAGCAGAGCATGTGGTGGTAGGATGGCTTGCCAAGGTGCCAAACATTGTGCCACCCGGCGGCGCTAGGCACATATCACACTATGAAACACTGACTGTGTAATCAGTGTGCTTCATTACACACAGAACCATTGTCTACCAGCGATTGTGCTGGCAGCGTTGTAGGAGATTTCACAGTCACCTTGGAGAAGCAGAGCATGTGGTGGTAGGATGGCTTGCCAAATGTAGCAACACCCGGCGGCACTCGGCACACCAGCTTGTGCCACAGCAGCAAGTGGCCGCTCTGCTCTGCTGCCTTCTGTACTAGGTACCCTTTGTTTATCCACACGCCATCCACCTGCATAGCAACGGGTTGAACAAAACCACAAACAGGGTGTTCAGCCAACAAGCTGATCAGGTCAACCGAGAAACACTAGGTACGCCTTGTCAACACACGCCATCAACCTGCAACACCACAGACACAAAGATGGTTGGTTACGGCAGCATGTTGGTTACAGTTGTTACGGTACGTGCCACAGCAGGGCGTGGCCGTTCTGCTCTGCTGCCTGCTGCACTACGTATGTCTATCTACGCGCCATCAACCTGCATAGCAACGGGTTCCAAGGGACCACAGACAGGGTTTTCAGGCAACAAGATGAGTAGATGCAACGGAAAAACTCCAGGTGTGCTGCGTCAACCCACACGCCATCCACCTGCACAGACACAACTTGATCAATGGGTTGAAAGAAGTGGTAACAGTCCATGCCAGCCCAGGCAGTGACCGCTCTGCTCTGCTGCCTTTTGCCTTTTGCACTAGGTATGCTTTGTCCACCCAAACGCCATCCACCTGCAACACCACAGCACATATGTTGATCAGCAGATGATCAGTCATGCAATCAGTTCTGCTGCACCTAGACCACTGCACCTGCCAGCAAGCAAGGCGTCCCTACCTTGATGTCTGTCTGGAAGAAGATTGCAACGCCATCATCAGGGCATCTCGACAGCGCCGCCGCTGCTGCTGCTGCTGTGAACCAATTTTATTCTAATCAAAAGAGCCCCAACACACTAGGAAAAACATTGCCTGCGTCCAATTTGCTGTTGGCATGCAGCCCACGCACCTTGATGTCTGTCTGGAAGAAGATCGCAGCGCCAACATCAGGGCATCGCGACAGCACCAGTGTTGCTGCTGTTACAAGCCCCACCTCGCCACCACATATTAGTCATATAAGGAGTTAGCAAACAGCAGCCGCCGGCAATCCACATCCCTACCTTGATGTCTGTCTGGAAAAAGATCGCAACGCCATCATCAGGGCATCTTGACAGCACCGCCGCTGCTGCTGATGTGAACCAATCCTTCCACACAGGCAGGCTCATAGGGAACAGCTCCGAGACATCAGGCATCGATGTCACGAATGAGCAGCCCGACAGCACCTGCATTGCAACAACAGGGTTTGGGCAGCAGTTTGTTGTCTTGTGATTCTGTCATGTCGGTTCAGGGTGTATAGGGAACAGCTCCGAGACATCAGGCATGGAGGTAACAAATGATCAGCCCGACAGGACCTGCGATTGGCAGCAGTTTTGTTGTCAGGTGGGTTCAAGGGTGATGGGGAACAGCTCCGAGACATCAGGCATTGATGTAACGTATGAGCAGCCCGACACAGATGAGCAGCCGGACACTGCGGAAACAAGGTGTTTTTGTCAATGGTATTGTATCAATGTGTACTTGCATCAATGTGTCCGACCCTGCAATACTTCAGGAAACACCTGCCGCACATATAGTAACAGTACAGAACTGCTGGAGTAGTGGTCGCTGGACTACTATAGTGGGTGAACCAGCATAAATCCTACGAAGAGGCTGCTATAATGCCGATACAACAATAAACAAAGGATCTGCACCACATTCGGCAGACGCCGTTGCACACAGGTGGTGTATGTGACTGGGCACACAACACGCAGCCTGTCACCGCATGCTGCTGCTGGAGCCAGCTGATGGCACCGCATGCATGCATATTTTGTCACTGTGACATATCAGGGCAACCAGGGTATGTTAGGGTGTACTATTCACATTTAGACTGTTACCTGCTGCTGCTGCAGCCAGCTGATGGCGTCGCAGGCGTGCACTGTGCGGCTTGGCTGACTGCTGCTGCTGCTGCTAGGTGCAAACAATGGCGACGCGTTCTGCTGCTGCTGCTCCTCATTTCGGAGGTTTGCGGTTTCATTATCCATAATATTGGTACTGATGTGGTAATGCTGAGGTTTATTGGCTGTTGGGTCTTGCAGCTGAGAATGGCAATGTTGCTGTTGCTGCTGCTGCTGCTGCTGCTGCTGCTGTTGCTGCAGCTGCTGCTGCCACTGATGCCACTGCCTGCCGTCCAGTCTATCTGTAGCCCACGGGTGATATTCGGTGCGGTATCAGGTGTCGATCCCGTTGGTAACGGTGACGTTCAGCATTGATGAGCAGCCAAGCAGCAACGGGACGCGGCCGAATCAGAGTTTTACTTGCAGCGGGGCTAGACAAACATCGCGCTGATGAAATAAAGTTATGTTTCTGAAGTTGTTCGCTAGTAGCTTCAGTCCCGACGGTAGGCAAGTGCACTTCTAGGCTGTTGTCTGTTTGTATTCCTGTCGCACAACCCTTGTTGCGTCAGATGTCGATGTCTGGACGTGGAGGCACCGAATCTGCAGCATGACCACATTTCAAAAATATCATATTCAAGACCACGATATTAATGGAACAGCAACGAGAGTGCTTGGCTTTTCGTGGCACTCTGCTGCACACTCCTGGCAAACCTGGCAGCGTACAAGTGCTGTCTGACCATCTGGTCATCGTCAATAACGATGGAGTTATCGTGCATCTGGCGCCGTCGGGCGAGCAAGGTGCGTGTGGATCCTTGAGCTGTGCGGGGCTTGGCATCAGCACCACTGCGGCTGCTGCTGCTGTGCTGCTGCTGCTATGCGGTTCTGCTGCTGCAGTTCAGGTTATATAGGTCCTAAACGTTCTCCTGATGAATATATATATTCGCCTGTTTCAGATTCGGCTGTGCTGCAAGCGCATGGCGTTGACGCAGCAGCAGTGCGGGAGCTGGGGCCGCAGCAGTTCCTGCTGCCAGGGTTTATCGACACACACGCACACGCGCCACAGTACCAGGTGCAGAAAGCTGTTGTGCTCTGGAATGATGTTAAGCCTAGGTATATGTGGATGCTTGTGTTTGCACAACATTCCTGGATCTGATTCTGATGGTCATCTGCAAAACAGCCTTGAATACTTCAAAACCACCTTGACAACTGCATATGTCTGCTGTGCCGCCTGCAGTAGTGTGGCGTGGGCCGCGACCTACCCCTGATCATAACCATTCGGGTGTGCTTGCTGACAGATTTGGCTGCCGCTGCTGTGCTGTGCTGCCTGCAGTACTGCGGATTGGGCACCGTGTACAACCGACCTGCACCTGATCGCAGGTCTACTGCCGCTTATGTTGCCTTCTGTGCTGTGCTGTGCTGTGTTTTGCTGTGCATTATTTCCTTTACTGCTGAGTATGCCTGCTGCTGCTGCCTGCAGTACTGCGGCGTGGGCACTGACCTGCCCCTGATTCCAGGCCTACTGCCGATGATGTTGCCTGCTGTTCTGTGCTGTGCTCTGCTGTGATGTGCAGTACTCCCTGGACTACTGAATATGCCTGCTGCTGCTGCCGCCGCCTGCAGTACTGCGGGGTGGGCACTGACCTGCCCTTAATTGGAGAGTCGGGATGGCTGTCCGCCTACGCCTTCCCCACAGAGGTAACTACCTTACAGGGTTAGAAAATATATACCTTATAGGGTTTAATCGACAAACTCTGAACTCTAAACATTGCCAGAGGTAATGCGTTGGGCAGTCAGGCTGGCTGTCCAGCTATGCTTTGCCCACAGAGGTGAGGTTGAAATGCATGGCTCTAGTGGGTTATATTGTAGCACTGCTGATCTGGAAGCAGAGTTTTAGCACTGATGTAATGGATGTTGTGCGCGCCCCTATTAGGCCAGCTGCTCTGACCTGGAGCACGCTTGGTCACATGCCTGCACTGAGACAGCCGGGACAGGGCATTTCAGACAAAGGCCGCAGCTGTCACACACTCGCTTACACATTGATCTGCCACTTGGTGTACTGGTGTCAAAGAGACTGCTTCCGAGTCCAATCATTCTCCTTTATTTTCCCAATAGCTCTACAGCAGCCGCTGCTTGCTCAGCAGTTTGACTAGATAGGGCTGGCACCAGCACTTAGCGCTCAGCTCACGGTACACTGAGTTGATTTCGCACCCCTTGCAGGCCAGCTTCTCTGATTTGGAGCATGCGCGGAGCGTGTATGAGAAGTGTGTGAGCCGGCTGCTGCGGCTGCATTTCACATCGCTACTGGTGTACTGGAGTCTAACTCTTGCAGTGATGTAGTGAATTGAATTGTAGCACTTCTGTTCTGGATTTATAGTTGCAGCACTGATGTACTGGATGATGTTTGTGTGTGCCCCTTGCAGGCCAGCTTCTCCGACCTGGATCATGCGCGGAGCGTGTATGATAAGTGTGTGAGCCGACTGCTGCGGCTGCCTTTATTACACCACTACTGCTGGACTGGATATTAACTCTTGCAGCAGGCTTGCAGTGATTTATTGGGTTGAGGTCCAGCACTGCTGTTCTGGTTTTATAGTTGTAGCACTGATGTACTGGATTTGCTTTGTACACTGCTGATCTGCAGGCCAGCTTTTCTGACCTGGAGCATGCGAGATGCGTGTATGAGAAGTGTGCGAGCGCGCTGCTGCGGCTGGGCACCACCACCGCCAACTACTTCACAACCATTCACACCGGTGAGCCGCAGCCCTCGCAGTTGCTGTGCTGCTGTAAACACCCGAAAACGGCATACCTTGCATTCATGAGAATTGTGTGAGCAGGCTACTGCGGCTGGGCACCACCACCGCCAACTACTTTACTACCATACACGCAGGTGGGCCACAGCTTGCAAACAGCCAAATGAGCATCTGTGTGGCCGCCAAGCGCCTTCTGCTGCAAACAGTCAAACCATACCTGCATGTTTTCTGTGCTGCTGCGCCATGGCACTACCACCGCAAACTACTTAACGATTATCCAACTTGCAGCCCTAGCAGTTGATTGCAAGCAACGTTCCTGCTGCGCTGCTGCAAACAGCCAAAAACAGCCTGATGATACGTGCATTGTGAACTTCTTGCGCCTTCCTCATTTGACTCTGACTGCTGGTGCCTGCAAGCTGGCTGCTGGTGTGCTGCTGCCAGACATGTGGGTCGTCCTGCTTTGCAATATTTACTTTGACCAAGTTTGACTGCGTTTGGTTTGACTGCAGGTGCCTGCAAGCTGGCTGCTGGTGTGCTGCTGCCAGACATGTGGGTCTTCCTGCTTTGCAATATTTACTTTGACCAAGTTTGACTGCGTTTTGTTTGACTGCAGGTGCCTGCAAGCTGGCTGCTGGTGTGCTGCTGCCAGACATGTGGGTCGTCCTGCTTTGCAATATTAACTTTGACCAATTTTGACTGTGTTTGGCTTTGACCGCAAGCGCCTGCAAGCTGGCTGCTGGTGTGCTGCTGCCAACCATGGGGGCTGTCCTGCTGTGCAGTTTGTTATTTTCACTATGTTTGACTGCGTTTGACTTCAACTGCAGGTGCCTGCAAGCTGGCTGCTGGTGTGCTGCTGCCAAACATCTGGGTCGTCCTGCTGTGTAGTTTGTTACTTTGACCAGGTTTGACTTTGTTTGACTTTGACCGCAGGTGCCTGCAAGGTGCTGGCTGATGTGCTGCTGCAGGCAGGGCAGCGTGCAGTGCTGGGCAAGGTGGGCGTCAGCTGTCATGTTTATTTGAACAGTGTTACTTTACAGAAGTGCGCAATAGTTGCAAACATAATGGAGCGGTGCTCCCTCTGTCTTCCACCCCGGGGGGCGCAGGGCCAATGGCGTTGATGCTATGGCTTGATCTGGTAATTTGATGATGATGAATTTACAGAAGTGACGCAGCTGGAAGGCGCTTCAAAGGTTGGTCTAGTCAAAGCAGAGCAGCAAGCAGTGCTGCATAACCTGGACTTTCACTGTCAGCAAAACTTAGACTAGACTAGATGATGGTGTAATATAACAGAATGTGACACTTGCCCAGAAGGCATCAGAACGCTTGCAGGAAGCAGCAGATGTGGCTCCAAAGCATAGATCCAAAGCATAAGCCTCATATTCAATTGAAGCCTGCAGAAATCTGTGCAATACTAGCTGACTACCTGTAAGGCTCAAGGTACTGGTCTTGTGTCGCTTCAATGTCCTTTATCACACATAACACATATGTGCTGCTGCAGTAGTGTATGGACCAGCACAGTCCTGAGTTCTATACGGAAGCAACAGCAGCAGAAAGCTTGCAGGCAGCAGCAGAAGTCGTACAGTACATTCAAAGCATCAGCATCACATATAATTTATATACTTTGAGTCAATACCTGCAGCACTTTAATTTCTACCTGCTGGCTATCTGTAAGGCTCAAGATACTGGTCTTGTGCCGCTTCAATGTCCGTTATAACACATGACACATACATATGTGCTGCTGCAGGTGTGCATGGACCAGTGCAGTCCTGACTTTTATACGGAAGCTACAGCAGCAGAGAGCCTGCAGGCAGCAGCAGAAGTAGTGCAGTACATCCAAGGCCTCAACTGCAGCAGGCTGATGCCAGCTGTCATCCCACGATTCATCCCAACGTGCTCGCAGCAGCTGCTGGAAGGTCTGGGAAAGCTGGCTGCTGAGCAGCAGCTGCGCTTACACAGGTGTGTGTTATGTTGTGTATCACATTGTGTTACATACCCAAAAGTAACAACGTGCTCGTAGCAGCTGCTGGCTGGCCTGGGACAGATGGCTGCTGAACAAGACCTGCGCATACCCAGGTGTGTGTTATGTTGTGTATCACATTGTGTTACATACCCAAAAGTAACAACGTGCTCGAAGCAGCTGCTGGCTGGCCTGGGACAGATGGCTGCTGAACAAGACCTGCGCATACCCAGGTGTGTGTTATGTTGTGTATCACATTGTGTTACATACCCAAAAGTAACAACGTGCTCGTAGCAGCTGCTGGCTGGCCTGGGACAGATGGCTGCTGAACAAGACCTGCGCATACCCAGGTGTGTGTTATGTTGTGTATCACATTGCGTTACATACCCAAAAGTAACAACGTGCTCGCAGCAGCTGCTGGCTGGCCTGGGACAGATGGCTGCTGAACAAGACCTGCGCATACCCAGGTGTGTGTTATGTTGTGTATCACATTGCGTTACATACCCAAAAGTAACAACGTGCTCGCAGCAGCTGCTGGCTGGCCTGGGACAGATGGCTGCTGAACAAGACCTGCGCATACCCAGGTGTGTGTTATGTTGTGTATCACATTGCGTTACACGTTTTGTGTTGCGCTTGTTAAACCTTGTGTGTGTCTCATAGCCTGAGAATGGTTACAAACCAAAACGCAACAACATGTGACGGGCAGCCTGCCTAAGTTAGCAGGCATCTTCCTGGCTGGCCTGGGAAAGCTGGCTGCTGAACGAGATCTGCGCACACACAGGTGATGCCTGATGGTGAAGTTCCGCAACGGCTGCATGATGGGAGTTTATTGGAGTTCACTCAGCAGCTGCATGCATCACTGCTGCGCTGTTTTCTGTCTGCAGTCATATATCCGAGTCCCTAGATCAAGTGGACTTCACTCAGCAGTTGCATCCACAAAGTTATGTCATACGCATCTCATGTTGTTATGTCATACGCATCTCATGTGTGGGGCCCCGAGTTGTGCCATACAGGCTTGTTCAGGCGCACAGGGTGGCGCATGTCTGCAGCTGACAAGGTGCATGTGTCATTCCTTCGCTACATGACTGGGGCTGGGCAACGCTCCAGCATTGATGTGCTGATGCGCGATCTTCACCGCTCGCCTGTTCAGCGCCATTGGGTTGTGCTGGCGGCGCGCTGGTGGGAACGCCTTAGGGCCATGCCCGTTGATCGTCTTGCGCGGGTTGCGTGGGTGTCGGATGTGGAGTTAGCATTGAGTGGTTGCAAAACTTGCTGGACATACTATCTGCTGCGCACTATGCAACGCCTTGGTGTTATACAGCAGGCTGCATGGCGTGGGCCTGGGGTGACGGCTGCAAGTGTATGTGGGCTTGAGTTGCATGCTACAGCCGTGTCTGCTGCCCTTGCACGCTTGGTTAAGCAGGGGTGGGCCGATGCAGGTGCGGAGGATGCTGACCCAAGAACAGCACCAAGCAATCATGTTACTATGTGCACACATGCTGCCTGGGTGCATCCTATGGAGGCTGATGCTGCTTTTGACCGCAACACACAACCTCAATACATGCAATTATGCTTGCCGTTCCGGGTGTTGCAGTGCCTTGCACGGCTTCGCACTGGGGCTGCACAGTTGGAGGTGCAGCTGGGTAGACATGCCCGCCCTCGGGTGCCCAGGCAGCAGCGGTTGTGTAGACTGTGCTCGTGTGCTAATCCTGTTGCAGCTAGCCGAGCAGTTTGGCGCACACGCGTGCACGCCCGGACTGGGACCTATGACAATGTGGAGGATCTCAAACACTTTCTGCTAGAATGCCCTGCATATGACCACTTGCGCGGTGCCTGCCCTAGTGTGTTCTATCCTGCGGGTACTGTAGATCGCTATGCTAACGA
Organism: Tetradesmus lagerheimii; assembly: GCA_902809745.2. Taxonomy (NCBI): domain Eukaryota; kingdom Viridiplantae; phylum Chlorophyta; class Chlorophyceae; order Sphaeropleales; family Scenedesmaceae; genus Tetradesmus; species Tetradesmus lagerheimii. The sequence continues at coordinate 63,852 of CADDIJ020002724.1, read as the reverse complement.
GTTGGTGCCGCGCATTCTAGACTGTGAGGATCAAGAGGGCTTGGCTGTGGTGGTTTATCAGATGTGGTTGTATCGCTCAGTGTTGCTGGGGTTGTCCCCTGACCATCAAAGTGTGCCAATTCAGCCTGAGGGTTATGTCCCTGTAGATGACGCCTTAGACGCTGTTGCTCCTAGCCCGTGATGAGTTTAGGTTACTTGACGAGTTACACATGCATCCTGTCACATTATTGGTTTGCTGCCGCCTTTATGCCGCCTTAGTTGCCCTGCCTATCTCTCTGGCTGTGTGATCTTGACAACATGCTTTTTGGTTGGTGTGCTTCTTCAGCACATGCTGTTGGCTGATTGGGGTGTGTCACTGACACACCGCAGATATAATCTTATGCTCAATCTGGAGAGACACTGTGCTCAACGGATGGCCTCAATCTGCTACATTGTGTGCTCATCTTCTTTCGTCATGCGTTGACATTGTGCTCATTTTGGGGTGGCTCATACCATCTGAGATGGTGACTGGACCCACATGTAACTACTCTCTCTCAAAGCAGACCCACTGAGGCAGGCAATCCATCATCTGTACCTGCACTGCTGTCACTTGCTACTGCTGCTGCAGCCACATGTCCGAGTCCCTAGACCAAGTGCAGTTCACTGAACAGCTGCACCCCAGCTGCCGCAGCGATCCCCAAGTGCACGACCAAGCAGGCCTGCTGACAACCAGCATCTTGCTGCACGGCTTGCACCTGGTGTTCCTGCATTGCTTGCTGACAGAGCACAACTGACACAGGAGAATCTGCACCAGCATAGCTACAATAAGACACCGACCACCTGTCTGTCCCCCCCCTGCCGGTTTGTGTTTGCAGTCACATATCGGAGTCCCTAGACTCTAGGGACTTGGCAAGTGGAGTTCACTCAGCAGCTGCACCCCGGCTGCAGCAGCGATGCACAATCTTACGACCAAGCAGGGCTGCTGACATCCTGCATCTTGCTGCAGGGCTTGCAACTGGCGTTCCTGTGTTGCTGCCTTGCAGAACACAACTGACACAGGAGAATGTGCACTAGCATAGCTACTATGACGCAGACCACATGCCTAAATAAATTTTAAATTTCCCGCCGTTTTGTGTTTGCAGTCACATATCGGAGTCCCTGGACCAAGTGGAGTTCACTCAGCAGCTGCACCCCGGCTGCAGTGATGCCCAAGTGTACGGCCAAGCAGGCCTGCTGACCATCATCCCTTGTTTCCTTCATGCTCTGCAGCCAAATTCACAGCCTCTGGAATGCACATCACAAAGCACACCCAATGAAGCCGGGCATTTATGTTTACCATTTTTACCTTTTGTCGCTTGCTGCTGCTGCAGCCACATATAGGAGTACCTAGATCAGGTGGAGCTCAACTGGGTCAAATGCACATCACAAAGCAGACCTACTGAGGCAGGCGATCTGATTTTCACCTGTCGTCACTTGCTGTTGCTGCAACCACATCTCGGAAAGTCTGGATCAAGTGGAGTTCACTCAGCAGCTGCACCCCGGCTGCAGCAGCACTGCCCAATTATATGAATTTTATGCGCTTTGCCATCTGAGAAGTGTTTTTTTAATTGTCACTTGCTGTTGCTGCAGCCACATATTGGAGTCCCTAGATCAAGTGGAGTTCATTCAGCAGCTGCACTCCGGCTGCAGCAGCGATGCCCAAGTGTACAACCAAGCAGGCCTGCTGACCATCATCCTTGCTTCTTGTTTCTTTCATGCTCTGCAGCCATATTCACAGCCGTTGGGTCAAATGCACATCGCACAGCAGACCCACTGAAGCAGGCCATCTAATTTTTGTGTTGTCACTTGCTGCTGTTGCTACAGCCACATCTCAGAAAGTCTGGACCAAGTTAAGTTCACTCAGCAGCTGCACCCCGGCTGCAGCAGCGATGCCCAAGGGTACAACTAAGCAGGCCTGCTGACATCCTGCAGAACACAGGCGCCACAGGAGAATTTGCGTCATATTATTATAGCTACAATATGACGCGGACCACCTGCCTACTCTCCCCCCCCTGCCATTTTGTGTCTGCAGCCACATACCAGACTCCCTAGATGAAGTGGAGTTCACTCAGCAGCTACACCAAGACCAAGCATGCCTGCTGACCATCATCCCTGCTGCTTGTTTCTTTGATGCTCCGCAGCCATATTCACAGCCTCTGCGTCAAATGCACATCACACAGCAGACTCTGTCGGTCGGACCCTCTGAAGCAGGCCATCTATTTTTTTTGTCACTTGCTGCTGTTGCTGCAGCCACATCTCAGAGTCCCTTGATCAAGTGGACTTCACTCAGCAGCTGCACCCCAGCTGCTTGTTTCTTGTTTCTTTCTTCTTGTTTCTTTCAAGCTCTGAAGCCATATTCACAGCCTCTGGGTTAAATGCACATCACACAGCAGACCCACTGAAACAGGGACCAAATTTTGGTGTTGTCGCTTGCTGCTGTTGCTGCAGCCACATATCCGAGTCCCTAGATCAAGTGGAGTTCACGCAGCAGCTGCACCCAGACTGCAGCAGCGATGCCCAAGTGTATGACCAAGCAGGCCTAGGCCTACTAGCAGGCCTGCTAACATCCTGCAACTTGCAACTTGCAATCCTTTGTTTCTTGCTTACAGAACACAACTAGCATAGGTAGTTTATGCCGCAGACAACCACTGACGCTGGTAAATCATGCCTGACTTTTCCGCCATTGTTCGTCTGCAGTCACATCTCTGAGTCCCTGGATCAGGTGGAGTTCACTCAGCAGCTGCACCCCCGCTGCAGCAGCGATGCCCAAGTTTATGACCAAGCAGGGCTGCTGACCATCATCCCTTGTTCCCTTCATGCTCTGCAGCCATAATCACAGCCTCTGGGTCAAATGCACATCACAAAGCAGACCCACTGAAGCATGCGATCTGAAATTTTTTGTCGTCACTTGCTGCTGCTGCTGCTGCTGTAGCCACATATCGGAGTCCCTAGATCAAGTGAATTTCACTCAGCAGCTGCACCCAGACTGCAGCGGCGATGCCCAAGTGTACGACCAAGCAGGCCTGTTGACCAGCAGATCCATTTTCGCTCATGGGACTCAGCTGACGGAGCAAGAGATGCAGCTGATGGCTCAAAAGGAGGCAGCGGTGGCACACTGCCCGCTGTCAAACTTCTACTTTGGGGATGGTGAGTTGAGGTTTTTATTTGCCTGGTTTCCCCCCTTTATTGCCGCTGCTGGTTGTTAGGCTGTGAAAGCAACTGCAGCTGCAGCAGCAGCAGCAGCCAACAACTAAGCAGGCCGGCAGCACCAATTACGGAACACATCTTGCCAATTGGCTCATGGCACTCAGCTGAAGGAGCAAGAGATGCAGCTGATGGCTGCAAGAGAGGCAGCAGTGGCACACTGCCCGCTGTCCAACTCCTACTTTGGGGATGGTGAGTTGAGGTTGGCGTGTTGCTCAGGGTTTTTACTTGATTGCTTGTGGATTCTAAGCTGTAAGCAACTGCAGCTGCAAGTGGCCATCGACAACCAGGCTGGCCAGTAGCGACACACTGGCACACAGCTGCCAGGCCATGTGTGCTCATATGCATGCAGTGATCACGGGACGCAGCTGACGGAGCAATGATGCAGTTGATGGCTCAAAAGGGAGCAGTTGTGGCGCACCGCCCGCTTTCAAACTTCTACTTTGGGGACGGTGAGTTCACGTTTTGATCCGCCTGTTTCTGGGAACAGCAGATCCCTTATTGCCACTGGTTGTATGGGCTGCAGAAGCAACTGCAGCAGCCGCCAACAGCTAAGCAGCACCTATCATCTGGCACACATCTTGCCTCACGGCACGCAGCTAACAGAGCAGCAAATGCAGCTGATGGCTCAAAAGTGGGCAACAGTGGCACACTGCCCGCTGTCATGTTGATGATTTTCCTTTATTGTTACTTTGGTGATGATTTTCCTTTATTTTCCTTTGTTGTTGTGACCTCACCCAAAAACCTGCACCCTGTTGCTGTGTGCTTCTGATGGCGATTATTTGTTGATTCTGTCCGTGTTCACAGGATTGAAGCCTGATGAAGGGTGAAGAGCCCGAAACGCGTCGCTTTCCATGTAATACGACAAAACAGAGTCAACAATAGTCTGAACTTGTCTGAACAGTAGCTGTAGCCAGTCGCATTACGCTATTGCTTTTCAAATTTATGATGATTTTCCTTTATTGTTACTTTGGTGATTTGAGGCTTTATTCGCCTGTTGCCCGCCTTTATCTTTGCTGGCTGTTGAAATGTGTCAGCAATTGCAGCTGCAGCCGCTAACAACTAAGCAGGCCAGCAGCACCAATCATCTGGCACACATCTTGTCTCGAGGAACGCAGCTGACGGAGCAGGAGATGCAGCTGATGGCTCAAACAGAGGCACCTGTGGCGCAGGCTCTGGTAGGTACAAGCATGCATATGCCAGGAGCTACAGGGGGGCAGCATATGCCAGGCCATGGGAGTCAAGTTCCACGCAACTGAAGCACCTTGCTGCTGCTGCTAATTGCAGGGCTGTTCGATGTGGTGAAAGCTTTGGGCATGGGCCTGAAAGTGGGGCTAGGTACAGACATTGCGGGTGGCTACAGCCCTTCTATGCCGCTGCCGCTGCCGCTGCCGCTGCAGGCCTGTTTGATGTTGCAAGGGCGCTCAGTCTGGGTTTGAAAGTCGGCCTAGGTACAGACATTGCTGGCGGCTACAGCCCTGCTATGCTGCTGCTGCTGTTGCCATTGTAGGCCTGTTTGATGTTGCAAGGGCGCTCGGCATGGGCCTGAAAGTGGGGCTAGGTACAGGCATTGCTGGCGGCTACAGCCCCTCTATGCTGCAGGCGCAACACATGGCAGTGGCGTCAATTGCACGCAACTGAAACAGCTTGTGCTGCAGCCACTGCTGCCGCTGCCGCTGCTGCTGCTGCTGCTGCCATCTGCAGGCCTGTTTGATGTTGCAAAGGCACTGGCCATGGGCCTGAAAGTGGGCCTAGTAGGTACAGACGTTACTGGTGGCTACAGCCCTTCTATGTTGCTGCTGCTGCTGCTGCTGCCGCCGCCACCGCTGCTGCTGCTGTTGCTGCTGCTGTCCGCGCTGCTGCTGCCGCTGCTGCTGCCGCTGCTGCTGCTGCTGCCGCTGCCGCCGCTGCTGCTGCTGCCATGTGCAGGCCTGTTTGATGTTGCAAGGGCGCTAGTCTTGGGCCTGAAGGTGGGCACTAGCAACAGACGTTGCGGTTGGCTACAGCCCTTCTACGCTGCTGCTGCTGCTGCCATTGCAGGCATGTTTGATGTTTTAAAGCGCTAGGCATGGGCCTGAAAGTGGGCCTAGGTACAGACATGCCAAGCGGCTACAGCTTATCTATGCTGCTGCTGCTGCTGCCGCTGCCGCTGCAGGCTTGTTTGACGTTGCAAGGGCGCTCAGTCTGGGTCTGAAAGTAGGCTTAGGTACAGACATTGCGGGTGGCTACAGCCCTTCTATGCTACAGGCGCAGCGGATGGCAGTTATCAACAGCCATGCACTGAAGGCAGCTGCACTGATGTACGGGAACTGGAGGTCGCAGGAGCAGCAGCAGCAGCAGGAAGAGGGCAATCCACAGCAGCAGCAGGAGCAGCAGGAGCAGCAGCAGCAGCAGCAGGAGCAGCAGCAGCAGCAGCAGCAGCAGGCAGTCGGGGGCAATCCACAGAAGCAGCAGCAACAGCAGAAGTCTGGTCAGCAGCTGAGGCAGGGCAGCACAGCAGGTACGGTGCAGTGTGTATGCGTATGTTATGTTTGCCTGCATCTTGTTGCCGCTCAAGCCTTACCTAAAAGACTCCAGCGCCCGGCAGCTATCATGGAAGAGAGCGTGACCTTGACTTCACTGTGTTCCTTGATCCAAGCTATAAAGTGGCTTCTGCAACTGGCTACAGCTACCCTGGAGCATTAGTAGAGTGGAGCCTTCAAGTGACTTCCTCAGCCACACCGCTGTGCTTCTGTGCTGCTGCCAACCATCATGCGTACAGGCAGCAAACAAGCCGCAGCCGCCATCACCAACCCCGCAGTCGCAGCAGCAGCTGCAGCCCACATGCTGACCTGCGTCTGCCGTTGTGCGTTTTAATATTCGCAGGCAGCAGACAGGCAGCAGCTGCTATCAGCAAATCTGCAGTAGCAGCAGCAGCTGCGCCCACATGCTGACATGGGAGGACGCTTTGTGGCTAGCTACAGCAGGGGGAGCTGCTGCTCTGGGCTTGTAGGAAACAGTCTGCTGCTGCTGCTCTGGGCTTGCAGGAAAAAGTCGGGCTGTCTTCAGCGGCTGTCATTGCCAACCCCGCCGGGATACTGGCAGTAGCAGCAGCAGCCGCAGCCCACCTGCTGACATGCCACCTGCTGCTGTACGCTGCCTGACCTGCAGGTAGCAAACAAGCGGCAGCCGCCATCACCAACCCCGCAGTGGCAGCAGCAGCCGCAGCCCACATGCTCACATGGGAAGATGCCCTGTGGCTAGCTACAGCAGGGGGAGCTGCTGCTTTGGGCTTGCAGGAAACAGTCGGTCACTTTGCAGTTGGGATGCAGTTTGATGCGCTGCTGGTAGATGTGGGGGCAGCAGGCAGCGCCTTTGATGTGTTGACAGGGCAACGGCAGCCGCTGCTGCTGCTGGAGCAGTTTGTTAACAACGGGGACGACAGGAACATATCAGAAGTATATGTGCAGGGTCGGCAATGCGTATGAGCATTCTGCTGCTCTTGGCTTGCAGGATAGCATGGGCCACTTTGCGGTTGGGCTGCAGTTTGATGCGCTGCTGGTAGATGTGGGTGTGGCTGGCAGTGTCATTGATGTGTTGGCGGGGCAGGGCCAGCCGCTGCTGCTGCTGCTGGAGCAGATTGTGAGCAACAGGGACAATAGAAATATATTCGAAATATATGTGCAGGGGCAGCGGTGCGTGTAGATTTGTGTGTTTGAGCATGCTGACGGTAATCTGGGCTTGCAGGACAAGGTCGGCCACTTTGCGGTTGGGCTGCAGTTTGATGCCCTGCTGGTAGATGTAGGGGCAGTAGGCAGTTTCATTGATGTGTTGGCGGGGCAGGGCCAGCCGCTGTTGCTGCTGCTGCTGGAGCAGATTGTGAACAACGGGGACAACAGGAACATAGCATAGGTGTATGTACAGGGCCGGCGGTGCGCATGAGTATGCTGTGCTGCGGTGGTTGATGTGCTGGACAGAGCAACGGCAGCTGCTGGTGCTGCTGCAGCAAATTCTGAACAACAGTTAGGCTGCAGTTTGATGCGCTGCTAGTAGATGTGTGGGCGGCACCTGGCAGTGCCTGTGATGTGACGGCAGAGTGTATGAGTTTGCTGCGGTGGTTTGATGTGTTGACGCGGCAGGGGCAGCTGTTGCTGCTTCGGGCTTGCAAGACGAAGTCGGTTACTTTGCGGGGGCACCTGGCAGTTCCTTTGATGTGTTGGCGGAGCAGGGCCAGCCGCTGCTGCTGCTGGAGCAGTTGCTGAATAATGGAGATGATAGGAATATCATAGCTGTTTATGTGCAGGGTCGGCAGTGCGTATGAGCATGCTGGCGGGTATGTGCGCTTGCAGGACAAGGTCACTTTGCAGTTGGGCTGCAGTCACTTTGTGTTTGGGATGGGTTTTGATGCGCTGCTGGTAGATGTGGGGGCACCTGGCGGTGCCTTTGATGTGTTGGCGGGGCAGGGCCAGCCGCTGCTGCTGCTGCTGGAGCAGTTAATTAATAATGGCGACGACAGGAACATCATAGCTGTGTATGTGCAGGGCCGGCAGTGTGTATGAGTATGCTGTGGTGGTTTGATGTGTTGACGGGGCAGGGGCAGCCGTTGCTGCTGCTCCTTGGGCTTGCGAGACCAAGTCGATACTTTGCGGCCACTTTGCGGTACCGGTTGGGCTTGCAGGATAAGGTCGGTCACTTTGCGGTCACTTTGCGGTTGGGATGCAGTTTGATGCGCTGCTGGTAGATGTGGGGGTACCTGGCGGTGCCTTTGATGTGTTGGCGGGGCAGGGCCAGCCGCTGCTGCTGCTGGAGCAGTTTCTGAACGACGGAGACGACAGGAACATCGCAGCTGTGTATGTGCAGGGCCGGCGTGTGTATGAGCAGCAGCAAGGGGGCTGGCGGTTGTGCCAGGCAGAGCAATGGCAACCGCTGGTGCAGATTTTGAACAACAGTTGGGCTGCAGTTGGGCTGCTGCTGCTGGAGCAGTTTCTGAACAACGGGGACGACAGGAACATCATAGCTGTGTATGTGCAGGGGCGGCGGTGCGTGTAAGCAGCAGCAAGGGCGTCTGGCTGTTGTTTTAGGCAGAGCAACGGCAGCCGCTGGTGCTGCTGCAGCAGATTCTGAACAACAGTTGGGATGGAGTTTGATGCGCTGCTGGTAGATGTGGCGGTGGCTGTCGGTGTCTTGGGTGCATTGACGGGGCAGGGCCAGCCGCTGCTGCTGCTGGAGCAGTTTGTTAACAACGGGGACGATAGGAACATAGCAGAGGTGTACGTGCAGGGCCGGCGGTGTGTTTGAGCATGCTGTGGCGGTTTGATGTGTTGACGGGGCAGGGGCAGCCGTTGCTGCTGCTGCTTTGGGCTTGCAAGACGAAGACGTTTACTTTGCGGGTTGGCAGGCAGTGCCTTTGATGTGTTGGCGGGGCGGGGCCAGCCCCTGCTGCTGCTGCTGCTGGAGCAGTTTCTGAACAACGGGGACGATAGGAACATAGCAGAGGTGTATGTGCAGGGCAGGCGGTGTGTTTGAGCATGCGCTGTTGTGGTTGGATGTTCTGGACACTGTCCACTCTGAGAGCAACGGCGGCTGCTGCTGCTGGAGCAGTTTCTGAACAACGGGGATGATAGGGACATGATTGCGTCGTTTCTGAGCAGCAGCATGGGGGCTGGCGGTTGTGCTAGGCAGAGCAACGGCAGTTGATGTTGCTGCTGGTTCAGTTTTCAAAAAACGGGGTTGACGGAAACGTCATAACCGTGTATGTGCAGGGCCGGCGGTGCGCATAAGCATATGCTTATACGCACATGCATGTGCTGTGCTGCGGTGGTTGAATGTGCTGGACAGAGCCAACGGCAGCCGCTGGTGCTGCTGCAGCACATTCCGAACAACAGAGGTGCTGCCACTACCGTTCGTTGTAAACCCACCCCCTATTTTTGCATCACTTTGTTTCCTGCGGGCTTATTGGGCTGCAGTTTGATGCGCTGCTGGTAGATGTGGCGGCACCTGGCGGGGCAGGGCCAGCCGCTGCTGCTACTGGAGCAGTTTCTGAACAACGGGATGACAGGAACATAGCAGAGGTGTATGTGCAGGGGCGGCGGTGTGTGTAGATTTGTGTGCCTTTGATGTGTTGACGGGGCAGGGCCAGCCGCTGCTGCTGCTGGAGCAGTTTGTCATCATCATCATCATCATGTTACCCATTAAGCCATAGCATCAACATAGCTGGAGCAGTTTGTGAACAACGGGGATGACAGGAACAGAGCAGAGGTGTATGTGCAGGGGCGGCGGTGCGTATGAGCAGCAGCAAGGGGGCTGGCGGTTGTGGTAGGCAAAGCAATGGCAGCCGCTGCTGCTGCTGCTGCTGCTGCAGCGCTTGCTGAACAATGGGGACGACAGGAACATAGCAGCGGTGTATGTGCAGGGGCGGCGGTGTGTGTAGATCTGCGTGTTTTTCGGCAAACTTAACGCTGTGTGGCTTGTACGGTACAAAGTGTGTGGCTGGGGCAGAATCGCTGTGGTACGAATCGCTTTGCCAAAGGCCCTGAGGGCCACACTGTGTGTGGGCCACACACTTCGTACCACAGCGATTCTGCCCCAGCCACACACTTTGTACCGTACAAGCCGGCGGCAGTGCCACTAGGGCGGCCCCAAAGATCACTGACCACCAATTGGTGACCACCAATTACAGTGGCTGGCGGCGCGTGCCACCGTGGCACCGTTGGCGGCGGCAGCTGCCAGTTGGTTTGTGAGCTGCGCCGCGGTGGTAATTTGGTAGCCTGTGACATGGAGTAACATCTTTACATAGAGTCTCATCACGAAGCAAGTGCTGAAGGCTTGCTGATTCAATCATTGAATTGTGTGACACAATGTGGCGGCACCTGGCTGTCTTCATCATCATCATCATTTCACCAAATCAAGCGTGGCTGTCTTGTGAGCCAGTGGCCGAGGACAGGATCAGCTCAAGCCTTCAAGTGGGCTGCCGCTGACCACCCAACCCATGCCAGCGACACGCGACAACAGCAGCGCAGTCAGTGCCTTGGCTACAAGCAACACATAACCTTGGACACTCGCATTTTGCCCACCAATTCAGCAGCAACAGTTGAGCAACAGGTGTGCCGTTTTTTCAACAACTTCCTCCCTCCTCTTGGATACCACTCAAGCCCTGCTCAAGCAGCCTGCTTATGATCACAACTGCTGCTGCTGCTGCTGCTGAGTTCACTCCTGCATGCCGCCCTCTGCTGCAGCTCCATTGTCTCCATCTGAAGCTAGTACTGAGCGTGTCATGGCCCCACTTGCGGGCCCTGCTGCTGCTTGACCTGTGCTGATGCAGCTATGCATAACGCCAGGAAGTGCAGAACACCTGCGCTGCTGCTGCTGCTGCTGCTGCTGCGTTCACTCCTGCATGCCGCCTTCCTCCTGGCCCTCTGCTGCTGCGCCTTTCTCCGCATCTTCCTGCTCCGCGTTTGCCACAGTCTCACACAGGTCATGGCCCCACTTGCGGCCCGCTGCGGGCCCTGCTGCTGCTGCTGCCTGACCTGTGCTGCTACAGCTATGCATGACGCCAGGAAGTGCAGCAGGCTTGCTGCTGCTGCTGCTGCGTTCACTCCTGCATGCCCCCTTCCTCCTCGCCCTCTGCTGCTGCGCCGTTCTGCCCATCCCCCTGCTCCGCGCTTGCTACAGTCTCAAACAGGTCATGGCCCCACTTGCGGCCCGCTGCGGGCCCTGCTGCTGCTGCTGCTGTTCCCCTGCCTCTGCCCCGACCACGGAAGCCCCCTGCTGGTCTGCTGTAGGGCTCGTACCTGGCAGCAGCAGCAGCAGCAGCAGAAGAAGATGCAGCAGCAGCAGCAGCGGCAGCAGGAGCGTGTCAGAGGGCATGATCTGGCAACACACACACTTGAAACCCCCTGCTGGTCTGCTGTAGGGCTCGTACCTGGCAGCAGCAGCAGCACCAGAAGATGCAGCAGCAGCAGCAGCGGCAGCAGGAGCGTGTCAGAGGGCATGATCTGGCAACACACACAGTTGAAACCCCCTGCTGGTCTGCTGTAGGGCTCGTACCTGGCAGCAGCAGCAGCAGCAGCAACAGATGCAGCAGCAGCAGGAGCGTGTCAGAGGGCATAAAACGTCAGCACACAGCTGAAGCCCCCCGCTGGTCTGCTGTAGGGCTCGTACCTGGCAGCAGCAGTAACAGCAGATGCAGCAGCAGCAGTTGCAGCAGCAGCAGATGCAGCAGCAGCAGATAGCAGCAGCAGTTGCAGCAGCAGCAGCAACAGCAGCAGCAGCAGAAGCAGTAGCAGCAGCAGGAGCATGTCAAAGGGCATGATCTGGCAACACGCACAGTTGAAGCCCCCTGCTGGTGTGCTAGGGCTTGTACCTAGCAGCAGCAGCAGCAGATGCAGCAGAAGCAGATGCAGCAGCAGCAGCAACAGCAACAGCAGAAGCAGCGGCAGCAGGAGCGTGTCAAAGGGCATGATCTGGCAACACGCACAGTTGAAGTCCCCTGCTGGTCTGCTGTAGGGTCTCAAACCTGGCAGCAGCAGCAGGTGCAGCAGCGTGTCAGAGGGCATAAAACGGCACCACACACAGTTGAAGCCCGCTGCTGGTGTGCTGTAGGGATCATACGTGGCAGCAGCAGCCAACCCCTGAACCCTACACCCAATCTATCAAGTTGCAGTTTCCTGCCTCCTTGTACGCCACTGCTGGCACGACATGCAACAAACACACATATGTGTTGATTCAAACTCCCAAGTGGGCTCCCAACGCACCTCCTGCCCCTACCCCCTCGCGGCTCCTCCTCCCCGTGGTCATGCTCATGATTGCAAAAAATAACACAAATCCCGAGATTTGACAAAATTGAATTTCATGATATGAAACTGTTTTGACAGCCCAAACAAAAACCCTGTTTGTCACATCATCATGTGTTACTACGGTAAATCAGTAAGTGAAAGATAACAGATCAGAATATCCACGTGAACGCACCTCCTGCCCCTGCCCCCGCGCGGCTCCTCCTCCCTGTGGTCATGGCACCACTTGCAACCCCTCGCCAGACAAACCAATAAAAACTCCAAATCAAAACACCGAAATAATCAATAAAACTGCCTTTTGGTGATCGCATTCATAATTCAAACGAATTCAAATAAAGGGTTTGCAAGATATTTATGTGAACGCACCTCCTGCCCCCGCGCGGCTCCTCCCCCCTGTGGTCATGGCACCACTTGCCGCCCCCGGAAAAAAATTAAAAGAAAGAAAACATCACTGAAATATAGATTGCCTTCCGGTGAATGACCTGAAAATTCAAATAAAACGTTTTCCCTGGAATCCATGTGAACGCACCTCCTGCCCCCGCCACCGCGCGGCTCCTCCTCCCTGTGGTCATGCTCATCGTAGTAGGCCGGCTTGCGCGGCCTAAAGCAGCAGCAGCAGCAGCGGCAGCAGCATGGTGAGTGCGGCTGTTGTCAACAGATGTCCAAGCTGAAGGCTGGCAATCAGACCAACAGTTACAGCAGGCGACACACCTGCAGAATCCACAGTGCAGACGATGCGCAGCCCAAGAGTGACTAAAGCAATCCCGTCACAGCACCTGCTGAGATAGCAGCAACCCACACCTGTCCTCATTTTCAGGCCTACAGCCCCGCTGCTGCTGCTGTCAAGAGTAGGAAACAGCACACATCCATCACACATCCATCACACATCCACACCATGTGCACTGCACTGCTAACACATTTCGCACCTGTCCTCGTCTTCAGGCCTGTAGCCCTGCTGCTGCATCCGGCCGCCGCCGCGCCGCATGTCATACGGCCCGCCCCTGCCGCCACGCCGGCCGCTAAACCCTGCAGCACCGTAGCCGTTAAACCCCGATGCGTCATAATCTTCCTCCCCAGGCCCCAACCGCTCAAAGATCCCGCCAGATCGCCGCTGCGGGCCGCCAGATCTGCCGCCGCCATAACCGGCGTCGTCATAACCGCCGCCACCACCCATGTCATATGACTTGTTATAACGGTCACGGCCGCCGTAGCCGCCGCCGTAACGCTGTTGCCGCTGCTGGCCGCCGGCATCTTGTGCCACTTCCTCCCACCCCTCTTCATCTGTTACGATCGCAGCTCCCCCTGCTGCTGCTGCTGCTCCGCGGCGCCTGGGACCACTGCTGCTGTTGCCGTAACCTGCTGCTGCTGCTGCTGGCTGCTGCCCCCGCTCCCAACGCTGACCCTGAGTCGGCATGCGGCCTCCTGCAAGAGGAAAAAATAAACACGAGACGAACACAACACACAAGAAACAGAGTACACAAGATCAGTAACGGCAGGTCACATATTGCTTCAACATTGCCTTTGCGCAGAAAGGTTTTGCGTTTGCATCCAAAGTGAGAAGGAGTCAGACGATCAGGATCAGTAGCAGGGCACCCTGCTGCTGCCCCCTCTCCCAGCGCTGGCCCTGGGATGGCATGCGCCCGCCTGCAGGAGGAAAAATAAAGACGAGACGCACAAGACACAGAGTACAGTCAGTAAAGGCAGGTGACAGCAGCTGGCCCTGGGGTGGCATGCGTCCGCCTGCAGGATGGAACATCAACACGAGACGAACACAACACACATGAAACAGAGTACACAAAATCAGTAAAGCAGGTCACAGATTGCTTTTGCGCTGATAGATTTTGCGTTTGCAAAGTGAAAAGGAGTCAGACGATCAGTAGCAGGGCACACTGCTGCTGCCCCCGCTCCCAGCGCTGGCCCTGGGGTGGCATGTGGCTGCCTGCAGGAGGGAGCATCAACACGAGCCGAACACAACACACAAGAAACAGAGTAAATTCAGTAACGGCAGGTCACTCGCAGTAACGGCAGGTCACAGATCACTGGAACATTGCTTTTGCGCTGATAGATTGTGTGTCCAAACTGAAAAGGAGTCGGACGATCAGTAGCAGGGCGCCCTGGGGTGGCATCTGGCCGCCTGTAGGATGCGTGATTTCAAGGCAGCGCACAGCACAGCAGGCCGTTAAGACAACTCAGGGGCACGTGATGATGACACAGCTGATCAACGGTCACGTCGTCGTTATGCAGAAGGAGCATCGTTGTCATTGTCTGCCCTGCTGTTGGCATGCTGCAAAGGCATCAAGCAGGCTTGTAGCCGAGTGGCGCTGTGCTAATGCAGTGTTTGCTTGCGCTGCCCTACCGCTGCTTCTGCTGGTGCGGGTTTGAATCAAGCAGGGAAACCAATGTTGTCCTGACATGGCATCGAGTCTGCTTTGTAGTCCAGATGCTGCTGCTGCTGCTGCTGCACTGCGTATACATTTGCTTCCAGGGGCGCCATGCAGCTGCAAGAGCCAGTCCCACCTTGCTGCCGAGAGCCTGGTGGGGGGCCCGCCCTGTCATCATGCTGCAAGTCAAAGTAACAAATTTGGTTAGTTTGAGTGCTCATGAGGTATACCAGACACAGGAAGGCGGCATGCGGGCTACTTGGACATGTGCGCTGCTGCTGTGTACGCTGCAGGTGACACAACCTAGTGTGGCTTCGCGACAGCGTACCTGCCAGTAGCTGCCTCCGTCCCTAGGTGGAGCACGTTCCGCTTGTCGTTCTGTACGCCCCCGCTGCTGCCTGTGGCCGCTATCGCGCTCCTCACGGTCAGGCCTGCTGCTTCTGCTACTGCCTCCTGCCCTTTTCGGCTTGCTTTGCGAAGCGATCAAGTCATCTAAGCTCTTATCGAGCATTGCAGCCATTCTAAGTTGATTGCACGTATATGCTGCAGGTTGAGCGCAGCAAGGTGCTTGCTCAACAAAGCCTAGCTGCGATGCTGCTGATACTTCACAGGCCGCGTATCTTGCACAAAGACACATGCACCAGCACTTGGTGCAGATCGGCCGTTTTCGATGGGCAGGCGGGGCAGAAGTCCGCACCACGTTCAGTGAACCCGCCACAACTGTCATGACACATATCTCTGTTTGTAGGAGGCGTGCAGCAGTTTTGTGCTTGCAAACAAACGGCTCAAATATAAATTGGTTCCTGGTTACCTGAGGGCACTTTGCCTGACCAGTTCCGCGTTACCATCAGTTGTCCCCTTTTCTGCAGCAACCCAAAGCAGCAGAGGCATCTGCAGCAACGTAGAGCAGCATGGCATCCTCATCGCAGGCCACTCAAGAGCTGGTACAAGTTACAAACTGTTTAGACAGCCAGCTGCGCGGGTGAGTCCACGTGTTGCGCGTATGTTGGACGTCAAGCAGCAGCAGTGAACACAGTGCCCTGTGTTACCCATGGCAATTCCAGCATGATAATGTTTGATGCTACAGGAACCTCGGGGCAGCACATCAACAATTCCAGATACTAGGTCTTTGCTTAGTCAACGGGGCGCATGTGACCGCTGGATGCTCTTGCGTTGATCCTACAAAGCATCATACACGCAAAGTATCGGACGCTACAGCTGCAAACTTTGCAGGATGGCGCAACACCGCTGCACCCTGATCAACATATGCATCAGTGCAACTGCTATGCTTATGAAGTCTCCTTCGTGATGCAAGCTGCAGGCTACAGCAGCAGCTTGACCAAAGCCCGACCTTGTGACCAAAGCCCGACCATATGTGTGCACTACCCGGTGGCTTTTGCTGCTCTCATGCTGAGAAACCCATCCTCCTGCTCTGCTGCCCTCACTTTTGCTGAAGATGTAAGCGGCCTGTCATGTCTGTCCTGCAGGCTGCAGGAGCAGCTTGACCGACGCTTGACCATGTGTGTGCACCACTCGGTGGCTCCTGCTGCTCTCACCTTTGTTGAAGCTTCAGTCGGCCTTCCATATCTGTCCTGCAGGCTGCAGGAGCAGCTGGAACGCTTGAAGCTGCGCAAGGCAGTGATGGCTTTAGCCCCTCATTCGCAATCAAAGTGTGCTGTGTACAGCTTTGACCCTGCTACTGCTGTTGTGCCTGCAGGCTGCAGGAGCAGCTGGACCGCTTGAAGCTCTGCAAGGCACACTGGTCAACATTTGCGTCATTTCACCTGCTGCCCCCATGCACTTCTTTAGCCCCTCACTCACAACCAAAGTTTGGTGTGTAAAGCTTTGTCCCTGCTACTGCTGTTGTTCCTGCAGGCTGCAGGAACAGCTGGACCGCTTGAAGCTGTGCAAGGCAGTGCTGGTGCACCAACACAACAAGCAGTGAGCATATACGCTGTCAGCAGCCGCTGCGGCAGCACCAGCATCTACAGCAACAGCACACAGCATGGTGCATATGTTGTGTCAGAACAAGCGCTGTGCAAGGCAGTAATGGTGCACCAACACAACAAGCAGCGAGCATGCATGCACATGTGCGCTGTCACTGGCATCGGCAGCAGCAGCACCTACAGCACCTATAGCAACAGCCCACAGCATGGTGCGTATGTTGTTTCAATGAGCGCTGTGCAAGGCAGTGCTGGTGCACCGCCACATCAAGCAGCGAGCATGCATGCACATGTGCGCTGCCAGCGGCAGCACCAGCAGCACCAGCAGCAACTACAGCAACAGCGCACAGTATGACGCATATGTTTGCAAATGAGCGCTGTGCAAGGCAGTGCTGGTGCACCACCACAACAGGCAGTGAGCATATACGCTGCCACCAGCAGGCAGCAGCAGCAGCAGCACCTGCAGCAATGGCACACAGTATGACGCTTGTCTGAATGATATGTATCATTGTGCTATCCTGCAAGCGATGACATGCAGCTGTTGCTTTGCAACCTGCAGGTATCAGGACCGCGCTACACAAGCAGATGTTGGACCACAGATAAACCCTTTGCGTCGTGAGTGTGCTGCAGAAATGTCTGCTTCCTGTCACAAATCACGGACCAGCACCAACAACAGTCTGAGCTGTATGCCATTAGTATATGTAGCCAGTCACACACATATATTTTTATGTTGCTTTTCAAGCTGTGAGCCTCCTGCTGGTTTGTCAGTAGCCGCATCCTGCATGCTAACCTACATAGCATGCAGGATGCGGCTACTGACAAACCAGCAGGAGGGCCTGCAAGCAGCAGCAGCAGCAGCAGCAGTGCTAATACTGTTGGCACCACTAGCTCCACCACCAACAGCGGCAGCAGCAGCAGCAGTGTCCTGCAAGCAGCAGCAGCAGCAGTGCTAGTACTGTTGGTACCACCAGCTCCATCACCAGCAGCAGCAGCAGCAACAGCAGTGCCCTGCAAGCAGCAGCAGCAGCAGCGGCAGCAGTGCTAATTACTTACGACACCACCAGCTCCATCACCATCACCATCACCACCAGCAGCAGCAGCAGCAACAACAACAGCGGCAGCAGCAGTGCTGACACTGTTGGCACCACTAGCTCCATCACCAACAGCAGCAGCAGCAGTGTCCTGCAAGCAGCAGCAGCAGCAGTGCTGATACCGTATCCAACGGTTGGCACCACTAGCACCAAACAGCGACACTATTGTTGTGCTGCCGTCATTCCCTATATGCTGCAGATGTCAAGCGCCTGGACCACAGCAGACCTTTCGCTTTCACACCTCCCACCGGGAAGGTCAACTGGAAGCGGCTGAGGCAGCTGGACGTTGACGCACTGGTGAGCATGCCTGGTCGGCCCTCATGGTAGAGGGTTTTGTCACGACATTATTGTGACGTGAGTCTTGGCTCATGAACCCCCTTCCTTACGCACGCCAGTAGAAGCCGGGGATGCTGTAGAACTTGTAACTTGCTGAGCCCTCAGGTAGCGCGCGGCAGGCTGCCGCTCAGCAGCCGTATTCCATGTATCTTTTCCCTGGCAGCTGGACGTGAACAATTTAGTGAGCAGGCCTGCTAAGCCCTCAGGTAGCGGCTGACAGGCTGGTAGGGACTGCGTGACCAGGGTCTCACTATTTCTGTGGTCTGCTGTTATCCTCTGCATTTGTGTGCATGCAGGCGGCCAGCTGAGGTGCTGAGGGCGCGCCGCAATGAATCCACCCAACCCGCCGAGTGTCGTTGTGAGTTGTGCACTCGTGTTTGTGCGCATGCAGGCAACCAGCTCAGATGCTGCTGGCGCAATGCAGCTGTTTGATGATGTGGCACACCTTGAAACCTGCTGTGCTGCTTTCTGTCCCTGTGTGCAACCGCAGGAATTTGAAAAGCAATAGCGTAATGCGACTGGCTACAGCTACTGTTGAGACAAGTTCAGACTATTGTTGACTCTGTTTTGTCGTATTACATGGAAAGCGACGCGTTTCGGGCTCTTCACCCTTCATCAGGCTTCAATCCTGTGAACACGGACAGAGTCAACAAATACTCGCCATCAGAAGCACACAACAACAGGGTGCAGGTGTTTGGGTGAGGTCACTGGCCATGTTCCCAGTGGCTCGAACCCTGTGTTCATCAAGACCTCATGGTTTGCTTTTGCAGTGCAGTATTGTACAGGGTTCGAGCCACTGGCAACATGGCCAGTGACCTCAACCAAACACCTGCACCCTGTTGTTGTGTGCTTCTGATGGCGAGTATTTGTTGACTCTGTCCGTGTTCACAGGATTGAAGCCTGATGAAGGGTGAAGAGCCCGAAACGCGTCGCTTTCCATGTAATACGACAAAACAGAGTCAACAATAGTCTGAACTTGTCTGAACAGTAGCTGTAGCCAGTCGCATTACGCTATTGATTTTCACACCTTGAAACCTGCTCTGCAGCTTTCTGTCCCTGTGTGCAACCGCAGGCGGCTGCCTCAGGCGGGCGCCGTGCAGCGGTCTGAAAAGCAGTTTACTCGCGTGCCTGGATACTTATGTACAGCTGCATGTGGCGCAAAGCTCAGGCTATTGTTGGCTGTTATAAATGCAGGCGGCCAGCTCTGATGCTGCTGGTGCCATGGCACTGTTTGATAACGTGGCACATGGCGACGTTGGGCAGGGCTGCTGGTGCTGACACAGCCTGCTCTGCTGCTGTGTGCTGTGCTTGTGTGCAGGCAGCCAGCTCTGATGCTGCGGGGGCGATGCAGCTGTTTGATGATGTGGCGCATGGCGACATGACGCAGGGCTGCTGGTGCTAACACAGCCTGCTCTGCTGCTGTGTGCTGTGCTTGTGTGCAATTACAGGTGGCTGGCTCAGATGCTGCTGGCGCCATGGCGCTGTTTGATGATGTGGCGCATGGCGACGTTGAGCAGGGCAGCATCTACGAGCTGTCAGAGGCAAACCTGATAAAGGTGGGTCCGCAGATGTTTGGCACGCATGGCTGTGAGGTGTGCAGTGTGTTCTGCAGGGGTTTTGTGCGTTGGTGCTGAAGTGGGACGCCGCAGCTGCTTGGCGACTTGGGGGGTGCAGATGTAGGGGGTGGAGATGCTGTGGGCACGAAGGCTGTGAGGTGTGTGATGTGCCCTGCAGGAGAGATTTGCACTGCAAACCCAATGATTTAGTGCGTTGGTGCTGAAGTGGGACGCCGCAGCTGCTTGGCGACTTGGGGGGTGCAGATGTAGGGGGTGGAGATGCTGTGGGCATGAAGGCTGTGAGGTGTGTGATGTGCCCTGCAGGAGAGATTTGCACTGCAAACCCAATGATTTAGTGCAATGGTGCTGAAGGGGGACGCCGCAGCTGCTTGGCGACTTGGTTCCATGGGACAGTGGCGTGGTGTGCATGGCATGCAGCAACAGTGATAACGCATGTGCTGCCACTGCCAGTGGCGCTGTTTGATGATGTGGCGCATGGCGATGTTGAGCAAGGCAGCATCTACGAGCTGTAAGAGGCAAACCTGGTCAAGGTGGGGAGGGCAGTTGCTGCGTAATTTCGGGTAGTACGCGTGGTTGTGAGGTGCGTAGTGTGTCTTGCAGGGGTTTTGTGCGATGGCTGCTGCTTGACAGCTTTCATACATAGGACAGTGGCGTGGTGTGCATGCCATGCAGCACACAGGATGGGCTGTGTGCAGCTGTGCACAGATGTGGTGCATGGCGATGTTGAGCAGGGCAGCATCTACGAGCTTTCAGAGGCAAACCTGGTCAAGGTGGGTCCAGTGGGCTCAGGTGGATTGTATGGTATATTATATTGTATGGTAGATTGTCCTGGTGTGCATGGCCTGCAGCACACAAGGTGTGCTGTTTGCATTTGTGCGCAGATGTGGCACATGCTGATGCTGTTAGAAGCAAAGTCGGTCAAGGCGGGTGCCCCGCAAAAAAACCAGGTGGCATGGCGGCAGTGGTGCAGGACAGGATGTGTACACATGTGGCGCATGGCGACGTTGAGCAGGGCAGCATCTACAAGCTGTCAGAGGCAATCCTGATAAAGGTGAGTGCAGTGCTGATACCATGTACTAGGATATCATATCCAAGTTGGATGTATCCTATGGTAAATTGTGGTGTGCATAGCCTGCAGCACACGGGGTGTGCTGTGCGCAGCTATGCACAGATACAGTGCATGCTGATGCTGTGCAGCAGGGCAGCATCTACGAGCTGTTAGAGGCAAGCCTGGTCAAAGTGGGTCCGGTGGGCATGCCATATTCATGATAGCTTGTCTGACCAGTGGTGTGCATGGCATGCAGCACAGGCTGTGCTGTGTTCAGATGCTTGATGACGTGGTGTATGCCATCGTTGAGCAGGGCAGCATCTAAGAGCTGTCAGAGGCAAACCTGGTCAAGGTGGGCACTGCAGATGCTGGGTACCGCACCCACAGCTGCTGTGGCTGTTCTGTGTGCAGCGTAATCTGAAGTGCTAGAAGATGATTCACTGGCCATAGCAGCTGCTCTATCTCACTCCACATACTGCTGTTGCTTTTGCTGCTGCTGCTGCCGCTGGTGCATGTGCTGCTGCTAAAGCTGGCTCAGCTGCGGCTGCAGTACCGGTTGTAGGGAAAGGTTGAAGCAGAGCAGGGGCTAGAGGACGATCCGCTGGCAATAGCAGCTTCTGAATCCAACTGGTGCTTCTGCTTCTGCTACTTCTTCTTGTTCTGCTGCTGCTGCTGCTGTGTTTGCAGCTGCTGAAGCTGGCGCAGCTGCAGCTGCAGTACATGCAGTACCGGCTAGAAGAAAAGGTTGAAGCGGATCAATCGCTTGAAGATGATTCGCTGGCCATAGCAGCGGGCCTCAGTAGCTTGGCGGCGCCATCACTGGGGGACATACATAAAGGGCTGGGGGCGCTGCAGACTGACTTGAGACAGCTGGGCAGCAGCAGAGTGGGCGGCCTCATACAGCAGGTGAACTGCCATACTATACTGTACTACACTCAGTAGTACTATACTATACTATGGTATGTAGAAGATGCTGTGCATTGGTTGGGTATGATGCGGGGGCTTCGGGGGTTTTGCTAGGGGCGCTGCAGGTGGACTTGACACAGCTGGTTTGGGCAGCAGCAGAGTGGGCGGCCTGATACAGCAGGTGGCTGACATATGATAATGATGCTGTTAATTGGTTGGGTATGAATGTAGGATAGATCTAACTCAAGTGTTTGTTGCAACCTTCTGCAGGTGCGTGTGGAGGAGCGCAGCGCAGCCAAGTCGGCGCTGCTGCAGAACCCTGCGACGCAGAGTCCGTGCCTCTCCCCCCCATCTTCCGTCTCTACCCTGCAGACCTGGCTGCACAGCCGATCTACTGTGTGAAATCTTCCACAGTGAATTAGTAGGTCTTGTGGTTTAAATTTATCACCTGCTGTGTCATGTTGCAGGTGCGGGTGGAGGAGCGCAAGCGCAGCGCAGCCAACTCGGCGCTGCTGCAGGCCATCTGGGTCGCCACGGGCCGTTTGATAGTCCCGGACCACAGTGTACCCCTGCGTGCAAGGCTGCTCATTCATGCAAGGCTGTGCATGCAAGGAAGGCTGGCCTGACCCACTTTGAAGTCCACATACATTGTAGCTGTTGCGTGTGGCCCAACGATGGCTACTGTCACTCGCGGTCACGGCTACACATGGTACCGCAGAAGGTGTTGCTGCCAACAGTTGGTGACGTGCTAACAGTTGTGTGTTTCCTGCCGTTGATTTGTTCCTATTGCTGCAGGTGCGTGTGTAGGAGCGCACCGCAGCCAAGTCGGCGCTGCTGCAGGCCATACAAGTTGCTACGGGCCGCTTATTAGTCCATGTACATAGTAGCTGTTGTCTCTGGCCTTCGATCGCTGCTGTTACCAGCGCTTACGGCTACGCACAGTGTGCCACTGGCACACTGAGAAGAAGTCCTGAGAGAAGTTGTTGCCTTGGCAACACCGCTGAAATGCTGACGGTGGTGCGTTTCCTGCCAACATCAATATTGCTGTAGGTGCGTGTGGAGGAGCGCACCGCAGCCAAATCAGCGCTGCTGCAGGCCATACAGAAGAGCAAGCAGCAGGTGGACGTGAAATATGGCGCAGAGGTGCAGCAGGGTAGCCTGCAGGATGCTGCAGCAGCTGCTGCTGATGTGTAGTAGCAGGCAGGCCGCCGGCAGCTGCCGCGCTGCTGCAGGCCATTTGAAATATCTAGCAGCAGGGTAGCCTGCAGGACCCCGGCAGTGCTGCAGCCGATGCATCACTAGTAGTGATGGGCAGACCGCAGCAATGTCGGCGCTGCTGCAGGCCATCCAGAAGAGCAAGCAGCAGATGGACGTGAAATACGGAGCACAGGTGCAGAAGGGTGGCCTGCAGGAGGCTGCAGCTGCTGCTGATGCGTAGTAACAGGCAGACCACTGGCAGATGCTGTGCTGCTGCAGTCCATTCGAAGGTGCAAGCTGCAGGTGGACGTGAAGTATGGAGCTCAGGTGCAGCAGCTGCAGTCCAACGTGCAGGATGCTGCAGCTGCTGCGGCTGATGTGTAGTGATAGTGGGCAGGCCGCCGGCAGCTGCCGCGCTGCTGCAGGCCATTCGAAGGTGCAAGCAGCAGGTGGACGTGAAGTATGGCGCACAGGTGCAGCAGGGTAGCCTGCAGGATGCTGCAGCTGCTGCTGATGTGTAGTGATATTGGGCAGACCATTGCTGCAGGCCATTATAAGGTGCAAGCAGGGTAGCCTGCAGGAGGCTGCAGCTGCTGCTGCTAATGTGTAATGATGGGCGGACGGCAGCCAAGTCGGCGCTGCTGCAGGCCATCCAGAAGAGCAAACAGCAGCAGGTGGACGTGAAATACGGAGCTCAGGTGCAGCAGGGTAGCCTGCAGGAGGCTGCAGCTGCTGCTGATGCACTGTGATGGGGAGCCTGCAGTCCAGCGTGCAGGAGGCCGCAGCTGCAGTGATGTTTGGTAACAGGCAGGCTGCCGGCAGCTGCCGTGCTGCTGCAGGCCGTTCAAGGGAGCAAGCAGCAGGTGGACGTGAAATACGGAGCACAGGTGCAGCAGGGTAGCCTGCAGGAGGCTGCAGCAGCAGACAATTTGTAGTATTACTGGGCAGACCACTGGCAGCTGGGGCCAACCGCGGCTGCTGCAGGCCATTCAAATGAGCAAGCAGCTGCTAGCACGTGGACGTAAAATATGGCGCACAGGTGCAGCAGCTGCAGTCCAGCGTGCAGGATGCTGCAGCTGCTGCTGCTGAAGTGTAGTAATGATGGGCAGCCGCCGGCAGATGCTGTGCAAGCAGCAGGTGGACGTGAAGTATGGAGCACAGCTGCAGCAGCTGCAGTCCAGCCTGCAGGAGGCTGCAGCAGCAGCGGATGCGTAGTAACAGGCAGACCACTGGCAGCTGGGGCACCTGTGCGCTGCTGCAGGCTATTTCTGGAACAGCAAGCAGCAGGTGGCCACCATGGACAGGTGCAGCAGGCTGGCGTGCAGCCTGAGGCTGCAGCAGCAGATGATGCACTGCAATGGGCACAGCATTCCAGCGTTCAGGATGCTGCAGCTGCTGCTGATGCGTAGTAACAGGCAGGCCGCCGGCAGATGCTGTGCTGCTGCAGGCCATTCAGAGCAGCAAGCAGCAGGTGGATGTGAAATACGGAGCACAGGTGCAGCAGCTGCAGTCCAGCCTCGCAGCTACAGCCGATGCGCAGTAGTGGACTGATGCCGGCAGTCGCCAGCTGCTGCCGTGTGGCATTCAAAAGCGCAACTTCTTGGGCAGCAACTGGACGTTTTCTGCTGCACTAGTGGGGCGCCAGGATAATGGCAGTGATGCTTTGGCTTGATTGGCAACGTGATGATGAGCAGGCGACGTAAAATGTGCTGCACCACTGCAGCAGAGACATACAGGTGTGTGGGCCTCAAATGGCCGCTCTTTTGCAGAAAGACCCAGCTGGGTCGCCCCTGCTTCGTCTAGAGTGTCCAGCACATGTCTAGCAAATTGCCAGTACGGTACTGCAGCAGGCCGTGGCTAGACGAGGAGGTAGCTGGAGCAGCAGAGGCACAGGCGGTGGTCTGTAGCTGCTTGATGGGCGTGATTAAGCCAAGTACAGATGAATGAGAAGACCAGAAGAGGGGTTGCGCGTGATAGACATGTTCCACAAGCTGGCGCAGTTGGAACCCGAGTTGCGGGTGGAGCTGCGACGTCTCAAGGACCTCGCACACAAGTGCAAGGCTACCTACCGTGCCCAGTGGGAGCAAGCTGTTCAAACAGCAACCGGGGCTGCTCCCGCACCCACAATTGCACAGTGATAATATGTATCCGTCACGGCCTTGTTGCATGTTGTTGTGTGCATGTGCTGCTGACTGAACTTGGGCAGCCAGTGGAGACGCTGCTGCCGTGGTTGGTTGCTTGCTTTTGCAAGCCCGGTGTTGCCCCTGATGTCCTTCCGGTGTTGGGTAGATGTGGAACTGGAAGTTCATTGACACGACTATGCACCGCACTGTACCATAAGTCAGTGCAATGACATTGTAACCCTACAATTTCACTATCCCAATCGCCCCTGCTGCACTGCCATTCGCCAACGGCAACATACATTACTCAATTTGTATACAGCACTTGCTCCGGCTCTGCACCTCACATGCCCATGCCGAACACAACAACCCTGCACACTGCTGCTCAACACCCTGCCCTATCACTAGCAACATCCGCCAGTGTGCCCCCAGCCCCGCAATTTCGGGAACGCGCCGCGCGCACCTTTATGAGAAGACCAGAAGAGGGGTTACATGGTGTGCACAGATGATGACGTAATGTAACAGGTTCAACGTCAGGTTGAGCACCGTCAAAGCGAACATGCAGTTTTCTGAAAACATCTAATAACCTGATTGTTCCTTTCACAGCTATCCACTTGTAGCCGAGGTCTTATCTGTCTGGTCGAACACGTCAGTAAGGTAGCCTGCTTACGCGAAGGTAGCCTGCCTGTGCTCATCAACGATCAAGACGCTGCTAGCACAACTTGGTTTACGACGAGAGTATATATATCACAACGCTGGCCGTCATGCTTTACCAGCAGCAGCTGAGGTGCTGTGGCAGTTGTACAGCAAGCAGCAGGACAGTGCTGCGCCTTGCAGCCCCAACGAACCGCAGCAGGAGCCTCAACTGCTTCGCTGTGCAGTCTCGACAGCGGGTGGGTGGCCCATGCTGTCGCTTTGACGGTGGTCAGCATGCCCGGAACAGCAGCGTGGCATTAGCACAGCGCTAGCATCTGCTGCTGCTTTGAATGGATGTACCACCTGCAGTATCAACAGCTGGTGGGTCGCCCACGCTGTATTTCTGACCGGGGTCAGCATGCAAAGTCAACAGCTAAGCAAGCACGTGCACCTGCTGCTGCTTTTGACTTGTTTGCCTGGGCCCCTTGCAGGAGCTGCAAGCAAGCACCGAGATCACTCAGGCCAGCAAGGTAATTGGTTTTTAAGTATAATATGATAATTATAATATAATCACAGATTAAATTACAGGTGTCGGTGATCATCCAGCAATCAGGCCAGCAAGGTAAGCAGTTGGACTGTAGGCGAGGCGAGGTTTGATGGCCCTGTATCTGTACGTCTGCAGGGGGCACTTCTCCGGAGTGGGGGGATCCCCCGCAATCAAAACGGCACTGGCATAAGCCAGCAAATAAAGTTCATCTTGTTATGTTGCAAGCAAGCACTGAGATAACTCAAGCCTGCAAGGTAAGCACCTAAATCAACCAGATGTGATCGCCCTATGTCTGCATGTGTGCAGGGGCCATTGCTGCAGCCAAGGGGCGTTTATATATCAGAGAGAGCTCTATTTCTTAGTATACCCCCACTGCTGCAGCGGTCA
The DNA here is from genome assembly GCA_902809745.2 of Tetradesmus lagerheimii. Classification (NCBI taxonomy): domain Eukaryota; kingdom Viridiplantae; phylum Chlorophyta; class Chlorophyceae; order Sphaeropleales; family Scenedesmaceae; genus Tetradesmus; species Tetradesmus lagerheimii. The sequence goes on along the minus strand of CADDIJ020002724.1, from coordinate 37,690 downwards.
ATGCTACCGTAGCGGCCAAGGCATGTCATGCGATGCGCAGCATCATCATGATGATCATACCAGAAAACAAACACTGCTGCATTTTTTATTACTTTTCATCAAACTTTTGAGCCAGAATTGCTTTCCTGCACCCCCCCTGCGCATCCTCATCCACCTCACACAGTGACAGCCCCGTTTTTGAAACGGCATTCAAAACGGCATTCAAAACGGTACTGCAGCTGGCAGACAGCATGTTTGGAGCTGGCAGCATAGCCTGTCTTGTTCTGTGCCTGCAGGCCTTGCTAGCAACAGCCCCAGAACCCACATAACCCTGCAGGAAATAGAATCCACATAAGATTGCAGGAAATAGAATCCACATAAGCCCGCAGGGAATTGAAGAAGAAGAGGGGTTACATGGTGTGCACAGGCAACAGCGTCGCAGCACCCGAAAAGCACCCGAAAAGCACCCAAAAAACAAGGCAGGGCTGCAAGAACTTCAGCGGATAGTGGGCAGTCACCTAAAGGAAGGCCCACTTGCAGGAAATAACACAAATAACACAGTGCAAAAAATTGAGGGCGGGTCTACAGCAAACTGTAGTGGCAGCACACACGCATGCGCGGGCCGCGCATAATAAGTTTAGAACATATCACCTGTTGTCTGCCGTGCTGCAGGCACTGCTGCCGTACGTGCTGTGGGACCGTGTGACAAAGCTTTGAATTTCTCAGTCACATGTGTCCTGCAAGCTGCCGCCCTACTGCCTGCCTGCAGGCACTTTGACCGTACGTGCTGTGGGAAGGTGTCACAAAGCTTCATCTTGGGACACAACCTAATCATCACACAACATGCCCGGGCCGCGCACCACAACACGTTTGACAAGTACGTCCTGTATTGCCGTGCTGCAGGCACTTTTGCCGTACGTGCTGTGGGACCGTGTGACAAAGCTGACTGCATCATGGGACACAACCCAATCATCACACAACATGCCCGGGCCACACCACAACATGTTGACAGATATATCTTGTATTCCTGTACTGCAGGCACTTCTGCCGTATGTGCTGTGGGTCCGCGTCACAAAGCTGACTGCGCAGTTTGAATTTCACAGTCACGCTGTGTTTGACAAAGATGTGCTGTACCGCCGTGCTTCAGGCACTTTTGCCGTACGTGCTGTGGGACCGTGTGACAAAGCTGACTGTATCATGGGACACAACCCAATCATCACACAACATGCCCGGGCCACACCACAACACAGATATATCATGTATTGCTGTTGACAGATATATCATGTATTGCTGTGCTGTAGGCACTTTTGCCGTATGTGCTGTGGGACCGTGTGACAAAGCTGACTGCATCATGGGACACCAGAGGAAAGGCAAGTACAGCTTGGCGCATGTTTTGACCACGGCAGTGCTTGCAGGATAGCAGCAGAATTGTATAATATTGCAATTTTGTCGAAGGATCCTTCAACATGCGTGCAACAGCAGGGGCGGAACGCGCAACATCAATAGGGCGTCGTTAGTGGCAAATGTTACGCGTGATAAGCAGCTATGCAGCTGCAGCTTGGATAGCAGCGGCAGCGGCGACCATACCATGTGGCCTGTGATCAATCACCACATATCGTTGACTGCTGCTGATCCTTACTGCACTGCGCCGCAGGCTGACTTCCAGCACATCTGTGGGGTGGTACCTTTTTGAAGACAGGCCGTATTTCATGAGAGACTGCTGCTGCTGCTGCTGCAGGCTGATTTCCAGCACATCTGTGAGATCTTGCAGCCTCGGGCGCTGCAGAAGATCGTGGTGTCACAGGTGAGAGGCAACAGCAGCAGCGGTGACGGTTCCATACAGCATCAACATGTTGCCATTTGTCAACTTGCAGGCAACTCGCAGGCACACCATACAGTGCATACGCATGCAGCGCCGTTGTTGCAGCACAAAAAATGTTGAACTGCTGTCACACTGCTGTGCACTGCGCCTGTTTGCAATGCGCTTTGCTCTTCATATGCTGTGCAGGCAACGGACGCTGAAGGCCAGCCGCTGACCTACTTCCCCATCGTACTTCTAGGGTTGTGAACTTCCGTTGCAGCAGCTGCAGGGTGTCCTGTCGGCACTGCGGCAGACCAGACACACATGCAAGCGAACATATTTGTATGGTGACGACGTGCCTTCTTTGCTTGCGCACTGCATTCCTTCCTCTACCTGCTGTGCAGGCAACGGACGCTGAAGGCCAGCCGCTGACGTACCTCACCATCGTATGCAAGCCGGAAGATGGCGATGACGTAGCAGCAGCACTGCTGCAGGTATGTTATAATACGATTATGTAACATGTTATTTTCCTGGTTGTGTTGTGTGTTACACTACTGTTACTTTCTTGTGCAACTGAAATGTACCTCACCATCGTGTGCAAGCCAGAAGATGGCGATGATGTGGCAGCAGCACTGCTGCAGGTATGTCAGGATACTGTCACGTAACATGTTATTTCTTGGTTGTAATACACAGTAATACACTACTGTTACTTTCTTGTGCAACTGAAATGTACCTCACCATCGTGTGCAAGCCAGAAGATGGCGATGACGTGGCAGCAGCACTGCTGCAGGCGTGTCACCATACTGTCACATAACATGTTATTTACTGGTTGTCACTTTGTTTTGCAACTGACACGTAGCTTACGAAAGTCTGTAAGCCGGAAGACGGCGATGTTGTGGCAGCAGCACTGCTGCAGGTGCGCCGCAGAACTGTTACTTTTGCTATTTGTGTTTTGGCTGTTACTCACCTCAGCAAGTGACACGTTGTCAGCAAACCGTGTGCAAGCCAGCAGATGTCATTGGCGTGAGTGGCACAGGGGTGTAGAATGCAGCAGTAACTTGCCGCAACAGTTTGTGATATGAGCAGCGACTGCCCAATACAACTGCACACCCTATGTATAATGCCGGCAAAAATGACAGCTGTTCTATGTGGCAGAACACGCTGGCATGCACATCATTGCGAGCCCGTCCGAGCAGTGCGACATCAAGAGGCTCTGCTGTCACCTAACGCTGACCAGATGACACCGCTGCTGTTTTGTATTCTGCTTGTTTCCTGTTTGCAGTACACGCCGGCAACACACGTCACCGATTTGAAAAGCAATAGGCAGGAACCTGGGGTCATTCTTAGTAAAGGCCAGTCACTGACTGGCCGTTTTTGGGTGAGGTCACTGGCCATGTTGCCAGTGGCTCTCACCCTGTGTTCATCATCAAGACCTCATGGTTTGCTTTTGCAGTGCAGTATTGTACAGGGTTCGAGCCACTGGCAACATGGCCAGTGACCTCACCCAAAACCTGCACCCTGTTGCTGTGTGCTTCTGATGGCGAGTATTTGTTGATTCTGTCCGTGTTCACAGGATTGAAGCCTGATGAAGGGTGAAGAGCCCGAAACGCGTCGCTTTCCATGTAATACGACAAAACAGAGTCAACAATAGTCTGAACTTGTCTCAACAGTAGCTGTAGCCAGTCGCATTACGCTATTGCTTTTCAAATTGCTGCTGCTGCTGCTGCTGCTGCAGTACACGCCGGCAACACACGTCACCGCAAGTCCATCAAAGCAGTGCTACCTGCCCCACCGCACACTGCCTTGAGCAAAGCAGCTGCATGCTGACTCACATGCTCTGCACCTGCCTCTGCAATACTTCTGCATTGTCCCTGCTGCTGCTGCTGCTGCTGCTGCTGCTGCTGCTGCTGCTGCTGCAGTACACGCCGGCAACACACGTCACCGCAAGTTCATCAGAGCAGTGCTACCTACCCCACCGCACCATACCAGTGCAGACTGCATTTGGGAACATCGATGTTGACCTGAGCCTCGCTGGCAGTGACGTTAAAAAAGTAACACCCAACTGGGATCAGTGCCAAGCAGCCGCAGAGCAGCAGCAGCAGCAGGGTGCGGCGGCAGCAGCAGCAGCAGCAGGGAGTGTTGATGCTGCTGTCGTTGCTGCTACTGCTGTCGAGGCGTTGAGCAAGGGTCTGAAAGATGGCAGCATCCACCTTGATGCGCACTTGATGTTTTGACCGCTTTGACAGGGTAGAAATCCTGTCTTGGGAGTACTACCTGGCGTCATCTACGCTGGCGGTGACGTCAACAAGGTAACGCCAAACAGGGATCAGTGCTAAGCAGCGGCAGAGCAGCAGCAGCAGCAGCAGCAGCAGGGTGCGGCTGCAGCAGGGATGATAATTGCTGCTGCTTTTGGAGTCTTGAGCTGGAGTTCACTGCAAGCTGGTAGCATCCACCTTGATGCTTTATGTCTAGTCTGGTGGAAGCTGGTATGGTGTATGTCTTGTTTCGAAACCTAGCATTGCTTCAAAGCAGCTCACACTTTTTTTTGGAACTAGGCTAGTAGGAGTGCATTGCTGTCAGATTGTATGCCCGGCTAGCTGAATGGGGCCCCCCTGCCTGCCTACAGCGGAATTGCATGCAGGGGTGGGGTTATCTACGAGCGTGTTCTTCTGCTATAGTGCTGCTGCAATCATATAGGGGACTATGAAAAAAAATGAAAAAAAAGAAAAAAAATGTGCCACATGGACAGGGGGTGTGACGGTTCAACTCCTCCGTTGTTTTTGGTCCGGGTGCTGGGCTGGGCAGGGCCCTCGTACCTGCCTACAGGGGCGGACGGGCATGTTGTCTGCTTCCGCAATTGGGGAGAGAGAGATAGAGGGGTTGCACGGTGTGTTCATGCGGCATACGCCACCACAGACACCTGGTAAAATAGGAAGCTGCAAGCAGCTCAGCTCGGGCTGTCACCGCAATTGGGGCTGACACGCATGTTGTCTTCTTCCGCAGTTGAATATCAGTTGGCTCAGTCTGGCTTAGTCTGTCTGAGAAAGTCAGACGTACTTGGGGTGGGTTGTTGCAGTTGACAGCTGCCAGCATACAGTACTGTGCTAGTGTACGTTCAGCCATGGTTGTGCGTTGACGTTGTTCGCCTCCTTGATCATGAGCGCTGTGACTGGCAGCAGTTGAATCAGAGGTCCCTGAGAGCTGATTGCACTTGTTGATTGTGTTTGTGAGTTGGGCGCTGTGTGCGCTGTGTTTAGTCACGGCCGTCATGCCCCAGCTGAGCAGGGCCCTCGCACCTGCCTACAGGGGCTGACAGGCATGTCTGCTTCCGCAGTTGTTTATGAGCTGGCTTGGTCTGGCTGAGAGTGTCAGACACAATTGGGGTCAGTTGTTTCTGCTGTTCAACCATGCAACCATGCGTATGCACTGGCGGCGATGGAAGCAGAGCTCGCTGAGAGTTGATTGTTATTGTGACTCGGACGCTAATTCTCTAAGAGTAGAAAGAGAGGGTGGTGGTGATGGTGAAAGTGATGTACGTGGCTCCTGGTGCTCTCTCAGGGCCATGTTTTGGAAGCCAGCTGCAGCTTGCAAGTGGTTGACTGGTGACTGGGGTTTACTCACGTGATGCGCAGCGCGTTTCCAATGAGGCCAGTGAAGTGGTTGCGTTGAATCTGCTGTGCCCGTTCTTCTGCAGCCGTGTGCTGCTGTTGTGGCAGCTCCTGGTGCTCTTTCAAAGCCATGTTTTGGAAGCTTGCATCGCAGGTGGTTGACTGGTGACTGGGTTGACTCACGTGATGCGCAGCGCGTTTCAAATGAGGCTTGCGTTGAATCTACTGGGCGCGTGCTGCTGTTGCGGCAGCTCCTGGAGTTCTTTCAGGGCCTGCTGTGTTACCCGCCCACAAACAACAGCAAGTTACTCAACGATTCCGCTGCCACGCGCCCACATTGCGTGTTTGAACGCTGCGTATAATGTTTGAGTTCACTGTTCGCGCCTTTGTCTCAGGTGGAACTAGGCGTGAACCTGCAGAATCGTTGCACGTTCGCCCTGGTGACAGCCTGACTGGCCGTGGACTAATGGATTGCAATTATTCAAATAAACCGTAATAAAGCATTATGAGTGGAATAATATTGCTGGCGTGTACTACGCTGCTGGCTTTAGCGTCTGCCGCTGCAGCCTGCCGAGCTGGGGATTTACCTTGCTTCTGCAAAGGTATTGGCGGGACTTATCGATACGGAAGATCGCCGATTATAGATACTTGCCGTGTGCATTATCAGCACCAAGGTGAGCAGGCCCTGTTCGCCTTTGGCGCGCGAGTTGCTGTTCTCTTGCGCAATCGCCGAGATAATGTATGTAAGTTGAACTTTTTTCGATACATTCAACGCATATTCTTCGATGTCGCATGACGTAGTCAGCCATGTGCTCAGCAAACCGCTGCAGCACCTGTGCAGTGGGCGCCAGTGACCCCACTGCTACTTTAGCTTCTTGGACTGTCAGCTGCACGGCTCATCTAAGCACTCACTTGTAACCTGTAAGCAAACCTGTAAGCAAACCGCGGCAGCACCTGTGCAGTGGGTGCCAGTGACCCCACTGCTACTTTAGCTTCTTGGACTGTCAGCTGCTTGGATAATCTAAGCACTCACTTGTAGCATGTCAGCAAATCGCTGCAGCACCTGTGCAGTGACCCCACTGCTACTTTAGCTTTTAGGACTGTCAGCTGCTTGGATCATCTAAGCACTCACTTGTAACCTGTAAGCAAACCGCTGCAGCTCCTGTGCAGTGGGCGCCAGTGTCTTCACTGCTACTTATCGGCACATCAGATTGTCAGCTGCCCGACTCATCCAAGCATTCTTTTTATATCTTTAATCTGTTTCTACGAAACCCAGCCAACTGACAGTGCTGCCATCGCTCAGGCCGTATGGGTGCAGCCAGGCTGGATTCACTAGCACCAGGACCAGTGCACACACTGCTGCTGCTGCTGCTGCTGCTGCTGCTGCTGCAGGGCGTCAGTACTGGGCGCATGTGTACCTTCCAAAAGGCTATGACGGCCGGCGGCGCTTCCCCATGTGGGTGCATCTGCACGGCGTCTTCTGGGCCACGATGGGAGGCGTAGCACAGCAGGTGATTACACATCAACTATGTTTACTGCATTGCTTTTACGGTCAAGCGGCAGCGGCGAAGATGCCCCAAATGATTTTAGGATAGGATGGTCAGCGGCGCTTCCCCATGTGGGTGCATCTGCACGGCGTCTTCTGGGCCACGATGGGAGGCGTAGCACAGCAGGTGATTACACATCAACTATGTTTACTGCATGCTTTTTTTACGGTCTAGCAGCAGCAGCAGCAGCAGCAGATGCCCCAAATGATTTTAGGATAGGATGGTCAGCGGCGCTTCCCCATGTGGGTGCATCTGCACGGCGTCTTCTGGGCCACGATGGGAGGCGTAGCACAGCAGGTGATGACGAGATTTGAGTAATGGTTGTGAAGCATTAATTGCGGCAGCAGCAGCAGCAGGTGCTGCATGTGGGTGCACCTGCACGGCGTGTTCTGGGCCACGATGAGAGGCGTAGCACAGCAGGTGGGTGCCCATCAACTGGCCTAACTTCAGTTGTGTGATTGTGTGGCGGCGGCAGCAGCAGCAGCGGCAGAGTCGTATCCCCTTGTGGGTTCACCTACACGGCGTGTTCTGGGCCACCATGGGAGGCGTAGCACAGCAGGTGGGTGGGCACATCTTCATTTGTTGAAGGCTGCTCAGCAGCATCAGCATCAGCATCAGCATCAGCATCAGCATCAGCATCAGCATCAGCATCAGCAGCAGCAGCAGCAGCAGCAGCAGCAGCAGCAGCAGCAGCTTGACCTGTTTGAATCTTTCCACACGTGGTAGAATATGCAGCAAGCGATGTTGGCACCGGCATAGCTGAGCACTGGTTGTTGGAAAAGAGTCGTCAACAGCTTCCTTGTGCAGCAGCAAAATGGCGCCCAATATATTACTCAACTGCAAGTGCTGAGTTTGCCATTGCTGCTGCTGCTGCTGCTCCTGCTGCTGCTGCTGCTGCAGGTTGGGGGCCCTGTAGACGGCACTGGTGAGCTTCACAACAGCAACAGCAGCAGCAGCAGCAGCTGAAACAGCATGGCACATGGCAGGCGCAAGGCATGTCTGAATGAAAGTGGCGCCTAGCAGGCGCTTTTATCGATATATCAACTTTCACGCAAGCACTGTCTGTGTTCGTGGCTGTGCTCTGTTGTTGGGTGGGCAACAGCAGCTGTAGCTGTTGTAGTGCTGCTGCTAACCCTGCTGCTGCTGCTGCTGCTGCAGACATCATTCCTGTGTGGGACCGCACCGTCTCTCAGTTTGGCAACCAGTCCATCTTTGTGTACCCACAGAGCACGGGCTACGCAGGTCAGTGGCCTAATAACTCACATATTGCAGTGCAAGAGGATTTATTATTATTATTATTATTATTATTATTATTATTATTATTATTATTATTATTATTATTATTATTATTATTATTATTATTATTATTGTATTGCAGTGCGGAATCGCAGTTCGAGCAGCAGCTGCTGCCAGCAGGCCATTGTCATGTTGCAACCAGGCCATCTTTGTGTTCCCACAGAGCACAGGCTATGCAGGTCAGTGGTCAAGTAAATCACAAAGTTTCATTCATAGAAACACACTATGAGCAGCAGCTGCTGCACCCAGGCCGCCTGAGTGTGTGTGCAAATCACAAAAACACACAGATCACTGCTCATTTGACAATATGTTTCGCCATAAAAGGAAGTTTGAAAGCGCAAAGGAAGTTTGTAAGCAGCAGCGGCTGCAGCTAGACCATTTTCATGTACCCACGGAGCACAGGCTACGCAGGTCAGTGGCTTGACTCAATCAATCAATTACATGTGTTTTCAGGAAGAGGGTGCTTTAATGTGGTGTTTTGATGACAGGCCTGTCAAAAGCAGATCTGAGTAACACGTTTACAACAAAAAAATCAAGGATACAACACGATGTTCGTGTGCATTACAGTGGCGAGCTGTCACAAAGAAATGAAATTTATAAAACAGTCCTGAATTTCACAGCAAGCTGTTGTTCAAAGTATGAAGGATAAAACTAAAAAATCGCACGATGCTGAGCTGCCAGATCAACTCAGCAGCTGCATGATATATACACACTGACCACAGCATGCGTAATCCTACATATGTTATTAACATGTTATATGACAATATGACAATGTTACGTTGTTTTATGTTATGTGCAGGTTCAGGAGACCCCAAGGAAGAGGGCAAGCACAAACAGGTGGGAAACTGAGTGCAAAACATTGCTTTGCTGGTGCATTGTTATAACTGTTACATTTTGCCAACGTCCTGATCAAAGCACTCCGGAAATACCCGATACATGAGATGCCTGTGGTCTGTTGTGTCCGTGGAATGCAAGCCTGGTCAGTCGCCATATATGGGACGTTGTATGGGGAGAATGAGGGAAATGAGGAAAATGAGGGAAATGAGGCATCTGGACCTAGTTTTCATAGTGTTTTTGCCATTTATAATCCACCTATCAATAAGCAGATATAGAGCTAAAATACATTGAGAGTGGTATAAGCAGGTACAGCAGGACAGTACCTAGAGAGGCCCAGGCCCAGCAGCAGCACCCTGTACCCCAGGAGTCAAACCCAAAATATGCAACCCCTAAGGACTGCAACCACCAAGGTTCAGCCCCTGGGCGGCGGCTGAACGCTCACCTTAGCCATGATTGCTTTGCTGGTGCATTTTTATAACTGTTACTTACATTTACCAGTGTCCTGATCAAAGCACTCCGGCAGTACCCAATACATCAGATGCATGTGGTCTGTTGTGCTGCTGAGCGCTCACCCCAGCCATCCTTGTGCTGATCTGCTGCTGCCTGCATGCATTTGCTGCTGTTTTACAGTTCTGGAACGTGAGTATGCACAGCGGGACGAGCAGAATGCGGCGGCACAATGCACACGGGGAAAAACAGCAGCAGCAGCAGCAGCAGCTGAAGATCCCATATGCAACCAACTGCAGTTGCTGGCAGCAGCAGCAGCAGCAGCAGCATCCAAGGCGGTGGCAGCGGGAGCAGTAGCAGTTTCTGCAAAGTCGGGCAGCTAGCGACGTAGCAGGGGACGAGCAGAATGGGGCGGCACAATGCACATAAACCTGCTAGGCAACAGCAGCAGCAGCAGCGTTCAAGGCGGCGGCAGCAGCAGCATTCAAGGCGGCGGCACGAGCAGAATGCGGCCGCACAAAGCAAATGCGGAACAGCAGCAGCAGCAGCAGCAGCTGAAGATCCCCTATGCAACAAACTGCATTTGCTGGCAGCAGCAGCAGCAGCAGCATCCAAGGCGGCGGCAGCAGGAGCAGTAGCAGGCTCTGCAAAGTCGGGCAGCTAGCGACCTAGCAGGGGACGAGCAGAATGTAGCGGCACAAAGCAGATGAGGCACAGCAGCAGCAGCAGCGTTCAAGGCGGCGGCGGCGCAGCTGCAGCAATCACAGGAGTTGGGCAGCTGGCAAAACAGCAGGCAGTCCACGATGCAACAAACTGCATTTGCTGGCAGCAGCAGCAGCATCCAAGGCAGCGGCAGCAGCAGCAGCAACCTGTGCAAAAGTCAGGCAGAAAGCAGCAGGCAGGCCACAAAGCAACAAACTGCATTTGCTGGCAGCAGCACCAGCGGCAGCAACCTGCAAGAGTCCGAGGCAGTTGACAAAGTAGCAGGAAACTGCCACAAACTCCAGTTGTCGACCTGCAACAGTTGCATTTGTGTGGGCATGTAGACCACAGCAGCCACTCAAGCTTCTTACACGTTGCTGTGCTGCGTGCAGATTCCGTTCTGGCACTGCTCAGTGGGCGTCTGTGCCGACTCGAGTGCTGACGATGTGGGGTTCATCGACAGCGTGATACAAGACATGCCGCGGCGGCTGGGCACAGTCAGAAAAGGCCAGGTAAAGCATGTCGATGTACTGCTGTCCACGGCTTTTGTTACGCAGAGACTGTCTTAGTGTGGTCAAGTCTTGGTCCCCCAAAAGGTATCGGTCCATTTTCAGTGTTGAAGATGTGGGGTTATTGACAGCGTGATACAGGACATGCCACGGCGGCTGGGCACAGCCAGAAAGGGCCAGGTAAGTCATCTCACGGCTTGTAAGACATCCATTTGTTTTGAGCAGTGTTTTTTAGCATTTGCAAGTGCAGGACTGGGAGTGACTGGGGTTTTGTGCGGACTCGAGTGTCGATGGTGTGGGGTTCATTGGCAGAGTGACAACAGACATGCCACGGCGGCTGGGCACAGTCAGAAAAGGCCATGTGACAAAGTTTTAACTTTAAATTGGTGTACTGCCTGTCCGCAGCTTATAATACACATAGACCAGCAGGATTTGCTGTTTGTATGACTTGGTCTGATGTGACTTCTGACAAAGTCTTGGTGCCGACTCGAGTGTTGATGATGTGGGCCTCATCGACAGCGTGATACAAGACATGCCGCGGCGGCTGGGCACAGTCAGAAAGGGCCAGGTAAAGCATGCTGATGTACTGCCTTCCACGGCTTTTGTTACACACACTGTCTTAGTGTGGCCAAATCTTGGTCCCCCAAAAGGTATCGGTCCTTTTCCAGTGTTGACGATGTCGGGTTCATTGACAGCGGGATACAAGACATGCCACGGCGGCTGGGCACAGTCAGAAAGGGCCAGGTAAAGCGTGTTGATGTACTGTGTTGATGTACTGCTCTTCAACAGCTTGGTTACTGTAAGACTGTCTTAGTGTGGCCAAGCCTTTTTAGAGCTTGCAGGACAGCCAGCCTTACGTGCAGGGCTGTAGAAATCAAGGGCAGGTATGTCATTTTCCAGCACGGTATGTCACTTCAAGGGTGAACCGTAGTTACACATGTGGTGTCAACTCGGGTGTTGCTGCTGCTGCTGCTGCAGATTTTCCTCTCAGGCCATTCAGCAGGTGGCATGATGGTACATACCATGCTGTGCCAGTCACAAGTTGTGCCAAGGCTTGTGACAGCAGCAGCGGATATTCTTGGCGGCATCGGCAGGGAATATTCCCAGACGGGATCCTGCAGATCTTCCGGGGCGATTCCATTCCTGAAGATCCAGGGCGTCAAAGATCCATTTATAACATATGACAGGGACATAGATGTAGACGGTGAGTCAGCAGCTGTGGGCTTGTTGCAGCAGCAGCAGCAGGCATTGTTGGGGGGCCTTGGTCAGGGAATATTCCCAGACGGCAGATCTTCTGGGGCGATTCCGTTCCTGAAGATCCAGGGCGTTCAAGATCCATTTGTAACATATGACAGGGATACAGATGTGACGGTGAGTCAGCAGCTGTCCTGTCAATGTAGGCTGTACATACATGCTTGAGCGGGCCACTCCTGGTCAAGCTTTGCATTGAGGTATGATGTTGCTTTTACCTGGAGTCCAGGATCCGCATAAGATCGTTCACTATATATGTATCCACCCTGGTGTTATAATGCAGAATGATTGGCAAGCACACCACCGGATGTGTTGCAGCAACAACAGTATCTCAACTCTTGTTGCTGCTGCTGCTGCTGCTGCCGCTGCTGCTGCTGCTGCAGGTGTCGACTTCATCTCTGCTGTAATCGCCGCCAAGTTCCGCGCATCACGCAACGGCTGCACACAACAACAGTGTGTCACCCTCTGCTGCTGCTGCTGCTGCTGCTGCTGCCGCTGCTGCTGCCGCTGCTGCTGCCGCTGCTGCTGCCGCTGCTGCTGCCGCTGCTGCTGCCGCTGCTGCTGCCGCTGCTGCTGCTGCTGCTGCTGCTGAAGGTGTCGACTTCATCTCCGCTGTAAGTGCCGCCAAGTTCCGTGCCGCACGCAACGGCTGCACACAGCAGCACCACGCAGGTCCCTGGAGCAGCCAAGTCAACGGTCAAGTGCAATGCATTAACTACTGTGCGAATAAACAAGGCGCAAAAGCAGCACGGCTGTGCGGCATAACAACAGCAGCACATGACGTGGATCATCCATGGCCGGGGTGGGTGTACCAGGAAGCCTGGCGGTTTTTCAATAGTCAGGTTTTGAAAAGAGGGCGGCAGCAGCAGCAGCCGCGAGGGTTTGGTGGTGGTGGTTTAGGGGGTAATCGGGGCGGTCAGCAGCAGGTGGTGCGCTGGCCGGCACCTTACTCTCCGTAACATGTTATATTGTTATTTTTATGCTGGCAGCAGCAGCAGCAGCTGCGAGGTTTTGGTGGTGGTGGAGGTTTGGGGGGTAGCTGGGGAGGGCAGCAGCAGGTGGTGCGCTGGCCGGCACCCTACTCGCCCTAACATGTCATTGTTGTTACTTACTATGCTGGCTGGCAGCAGCAGTGTAGAGCAGGCAAACGCTGGTTATTATTTGGCCTTACATCGGCCTATAGTGAAGCCCAACGCATGCAATCCATACAGGAGACAGCTACAAGATAGCTTGGACGATCTGTCTTGTCAATGTAACACCTGACACATCGCATGTGTCCGATGCAATGGTTGCAATTGTGAGGTATTGATGTTTGTCAACTAGTAGCAGCAGCAGCAGCAGCAAGCTCTCTGGCAGGCACGCACTGCTAGCAGCGCTGGTCAATGAACAGTCAGCATTGGTGAATCACCAACGCGAGTGACATGCCCGCACCAAGCTTTGCGCCGTTTTACAGCTTGAAAACTGTACGCATAAAGTATTTGCTGCTGTCTGTACGTGACCTGTACAATACAGCATCGCTGTCTGGTGTCACCGCGCCTTCCTGTTGCTGCTTTCTTGCTGCTCCGTCTGCTGCTGCTCAAGTGCCACATCATACGCTAATCATTAATCTTAAAATCCTTAAAATTATAGTATATCGTCAAAGATGCATCGCTCGCTGTGGCTGATCATGCTGCTGTTTGGCCTTAGCAGCAGAGCAGCTGCTCGCCTGCAGCGGAAGGTGCATGCGACGATCCCCTACGCGATAGAAGGCAGCAACACAGTCATCGGAGCGGACGGAACAATCGGCAAATACGGGCTGGGAGCTCAGGTGCTGTTCCACCATCGTTTGCTGAAGGAAGGGTGAGTGATTGCTGTCTTTTCTTGGCCTGTGGTGCTTTGTGTTGCGTTCTTTGCCCAATGAGCCCAGTAGTAGACAATGTTGCGTCATGCTATGGTTGTTTTTGGCAACAGTAGTGACGGAGGGGTCAGTGTCAGCAGGTGGTATTGCACCATCATTTGCTAAGGAGGGGTGAGTGACTGCAGCAGCAGCAGCAGCAGCAGCCGCTGGTGCTGCTGCTGCTGCTGCTGCTGCTGCTGCTGCTCCGCTTGGTGTCTGATACAATAAAATAAGAGGAGCACTTCGCCCTCTATCATAGAACTACTGTTTATGGCAGCAGCGGTGAAAGGCGGGGCGTGTGATGGCACGTGGACTGTCACTGTCGTTAGCTGGAAGCAGGAGGGGGGGTGTCGCTCACACCGATGTCAGGATTTGCAGCGGCAATTATGGACTTTCATGCATAAGCCAAGCCACTCAGTGCGGCAGCTGCGGCTCATCATCTACTGTGATATTTTACTTCTCACTGCTTCACACCAAGAACTAGTGAGTTCCTGTGTGAACTTCACACCTCTCCTGCAGGCAACGAAGTCATCGTGGCATATGCCCACACAGTGCAGGCAGCTGCGGCAGCACACTTGTGCAGCGCATACAATGAGCTGACGCAGCATGAGTGCCCAGCTGCTGACTGCTGTTATTTGACACTCTTTTGTGTTTCGCAGTGGCGGGCATAACATCTTGGCCACATGTCAGGCCACTGTCACGTATCTGCATGTCAGGTCACACAGGGTATACTATATATATAGTATTTATATATAATATATATACTATATATACTATACGGTATACTGGACTGTCGTGTGCACACTAATGGTGCACCAAGCACTACGATTACTCCACACACACACCGCATAGCTTCCAACTCACCACAACCCTGCTGTTACTTGTCGCTTTGCTGTTGTCATTTTCTGCAGTGGGGGACAGCAGATCGGGCACCTCTCAGGCCACTGCCACGTAGTTGCTCGGCAGCCAAACTGTCAGTTGGTGCCAGTCTGCACCAAGCACTAGCTGAAAACTTCAAACGTTCTTTTTCCCTGTTGGTCACCAGGGGGAGCGGAATCCTGCTGGCTGGCCACGCTTCACACATGCCATATAGCTGCTGACCCGTCACGACTCCGCTGTTTTTCACTTCTGCAGTGGGGGGCAGCAGATCGGGCACCTGTCAGGCCACTGCCACGTAGTCGCACGCCAGTCAGACAGGGAATGGGTCGCAGTCTGCACCAAGCACTATGACTGGTTTGATGGATCAACGATGACCGCACATGCGACTGAAACAGTGGGGCCGGATAACAAGCGCATAACAGAGAAGCTGGTGATAGCAGGTGGGTCAAGGGTGCAATACCAGTGAGACGGAGGGATTATGTCAGAGCAAGATTCATGTTTGATGGATCAGCAATGACCGCACATGCGACTGAAACAGTGGGGCCAAATAACAAAAGCATAACTGAAAAGCTGGTGATCACAGGTGCATCAAGGGTTCAAGTTGTTATGCGGTAGGGTTTGGGGTTTACGGTCAGCATAGTTTGATGCATCAGAAATGATCATCCTGAATTGCTGCTGCTCACCCTGCTTCGCTGCTGTTGTGCCTTGCTCAGCAGAGGGTGCAGAAGGTGCTGGTCAGTGCCACTGAAGCTACGTATCATGACCATGTTTTGCACTGAGAGCGTTTTAAACGCGCGTTTCAGACGCTCAAAACGTTTTGAGCAATGGCCAACCTGACGTTTTGTGCTACTATGGTCAGTGGCAGGGGGTGCACAGCCAGACGACCCATACATACTTGTGCAAAGCTAATCATACTTTGTTTTGCTGTGTGTTGCTTGTGGCCACAGGCGGCATTGGGCAATGGGGGGGCGCGCATGGAGTTGATGAATCGTATTTGTACGACCCTGCAAGGGGCCGCAGGTGATTTGTCCCAACTTTTCCCATGTTGTTTTGCGATCCTGCTGCCTGTTGTTTGTTGCAGGTGGCATTGGTCAGTGGGAGGGCGCGCATGGAGTTGATGAATCGTACTCGTACGACCCCGCACGGGGCCGCGGCTCCGGCAAGATCATCCTGACGTGCTTGAAGGGCGTGTGCTAGACATAATGGGCCAGAACTCAACTCATGGCACAAACGCCGCTTGGAAACATGCAGCCAAGAGGCTTCAGCAGGCGTGAGATGGTGCCGAGAAAAATAGAGAGAATAATCAGTCTGCTTTCCGCCTCCCCAGTGGGTGAGGCGCGGTGCCGTTGCATTTGGAAGCACGGCTCTGGCAAGATCATCCTGACATGTCTGAAGGGCGTCTGCTGATCTTAACCACGCATCGCAACATGCCACTCAGACGTTGTTCAGAGGCTTCACACACTGTTTCAACGTGATTTGGGCATGCTGCAGCTGCTGCAGCAGAGGGTGCACGTGCATTGGAAAGCATAGCTCTGGCAAGATCATCCTGACGTGCTTGAAGGGCGTCTGCTGATTTTCACCGCGCAGCGCAACAGGGCACTCAGATGTGCAGTTCAGACATTGTTTCACCGTGGTTTGGGCATACTGCAGCTGCTGCAGCAGAGAGGGTTCAGCGGGGGCTGCGGCTCTGGCAAGATCATCCTGACATGCTTGAAGGGTGACTGCTGATCTTTACCGCGCGGCGCAACATGCCACTCAGACGTTGTTCAGAGGCTTTATACACTGTTTCAACGCGCTTTGGCCGTACTGCAGCTGCTGCAGCAGAGAGGGTTCAGCGAGGGCTGCGGCTCTGGCAAGATCATCCTGATGTGCTTGAAGGGCGTCTGCTGATCCGATCAGGCTTTGTCGCACACTGCAACAGGGCACTCAGACGCGCAGTTCAGAGTTGGTAATGCGATTTGGTGATTTGATGATGGTGATGATGATGATGGTGATGATGATGCGCAGTTCAGAGCTTCAACCGCAGTGCAGTGTTTCAATGTGCTTTGGGCATACTGCAGCTGCTGCAGCAGAGATGCAGTGTGAGGCGCGGCTCCGGCAAGATCATCCTGACATGCTTGAAGGGCGTCTGCTGATTATCCAGGAACATCACAACAGTTATCCAGATGCATCCAGATGCACGAACTCAATCAATCAGGCGACCTTTCTAGCAGTGAAGCCAGCAGCTGCAGCACCCAGCAGGGTGAACCGCTGCAGCAAGGCTGTTCTCAGAAAATTGAATGCAAGGGTCTTCTGGTCCAGCACTTGGGTGTACCTAGCTGAATCGTGTGTGGCCAGCCAGTTGATTTCAGCCCCCCTTGGTAACGGCTCCGGCATCCTGACATGCTTGAAGGGCGTCTGCTGATCTTTATCGCACAGCGCAACAGGGCACTCAGATGTGCAGTTCAAACATTGTTTTGTTGTGGTTGCGAGCAGCAGTGGACATGTGGAACAGAGTAGTGGATTTGGATGGCTCTTCTTTGTTGGCCCGTGCAATGCGTGAAAACCTGCAGCTTGCTGGATTCTTTGGCACTGGTGCCCTGTGGTGTGTGCAGCTGGAGCGTGTCTTGACTTACTTGCAGAGTCACTCGCAACAGTTGGAGGACGTTGTTCAGCGGATGAGAAATTTCCAGTCCCTGAACACAAAGATTGTTTTGAATGCTTTTGAGGAGTGCCTATATCAGCAGTGGCAGGGATGTCCTGATAATCCACGTGATGCTGCTAGTGGTTGTGGCGTTTTCTGTACTTATGAGAGGTGGTTTGCAGCTTCTTCCTATGACGATATGCGGTCAGCTCGTCCTGCTGCCTGGTGCCCTAAGTATGTGTTACGCACTGCTGGGCTTAACATGGAGCATGTGGGGTCTCTGACTCGTTTTCGTTTGGGTGCTCATGATTTGCGGGTGTGTAGTGGTCGGTGGCAACGCCCACCTATCCCACGTGATGAGCGTGTCTGTCTGCGCCCCGGGTGTTCCTCTGGGCAAGTCGAGGATGAGTTCCACATGATATTTGAGTGTCCTCTCTATGCGCCTGTCCGTGAGCGTTTTGCTATGCTATTCGAGCCCTTTGGTGGTTCGTCTCAGACGTGGACTAATATTACTTCATGTCACCCTGCAGGGCCAGATATGGCCGCTTTCATGCAGCAGCGTCCTGCTTTGGTAGCTGCCTTTGTGCACTGTTGCTATTTGATGCGGTGTCAACCAGATACCGATCCTGAGTCTCTGTTGTCTTCTCAGTCGATTGCTCAGGTGATCGAGGATGTTGATGAGTTCTTCTCGGTAGTTTCTTCTCTTTCTGAGACTGTTGTTGATGACGACGACGACGACGATGATGATGATGATGATGATGATGTTTTCTTCGAGTGTCCCTCCCCCTATGAGCCTCTCGTTGGCTCCTAATGGGGTTCCCACTCCTTGTTGGGTGGAGTATGTAATGTAATGTAATGTTTTTTTTTCAAACATTGTTTCAACGTGGCTTGGGCATACTGCAGCTGCTGCAGCAGAGAGGCCTAGGATTCAGCAAGGGCCGCAGCTCCGGCAAGATCATCCTGACATCAGCAGTGCCTGAAGGGCGCCTTAAGAATCATCATCATCAATAACCAAATCAAGCCATTTTAGCATCAATGCCATCCGATGGCATTGATGCTAAAGTGTCGCTGAGCGAGGATGCTGGCCTGACACCTGAGGTGTTGGACCTTGATTGGAGTTTCTTTTCTGATCGTCTTGGGCCCCATGAGCCTTGTTTGGCTCCTTTGTTAAAGAAATAGCAGCACCCAAGCAGCAAGGCATGCAGTGACACCATTCCCCTGCATGTTGTGGGTGGCCCACCCACTGGGCCAGTGGCCCTACTTTGGTAACTTGGTAACTTGGTCTCTCGAAGAATTTGAGAGAGGTTCGGGCGCGGGCGGCTTTTGGGGTCGCTGGTGGGGGCTGCTTTGGTAAAGCGCTTTGGTAACTGCTGCTGTCGGGTTTCAGGGCCCGGGGTGCGTGTTTGACGGGGGAAGGGGGGTGGGAGGGGGAGGGGGGGCTTGGCTGAATAATCACGGACCTCACCCACCAATCCAAAATGTCAACACGATGTGGACTCAGTGATGGTGTCATGGGGCTGCAGCATGCATGCTGCATATGTATATGTTATGACGTTGCAGTTGCTGTACCAAAGTATTGGTTGGGTGTAGGTCTCATAGAACGTTATGACGCATGTTGGGTGGTTCAAAGTCAGTGTACTACACAATAGTATTGAACTGGTTGCCGCGATGCACCGTAAGCACATAGCAGGTAGGATGTGTTTTCGCTGTATCAACTGCTAGCGAGATGTCAGGTGGTCCTGCTCTGATAACTCTGCCATCGGATTGCTGTGCAGCAGTAGCACAGGTTGCAGGCACCTGAACGGTCTAAACGTCACTCTCACTCACAGGATAATGCTGCAAGTGCGAGAGTGGCTTAATTATAGTAGAACTGTCAGCCGAGGTGAATTGATGTGGGCCGACGTCAGCGAGCAGCACTGCAAACAGTTACGCTGAGTTTGAAACACACACCGTCTGTTATGTGACAGGCTTCAGGCATCTGCATGAACCGTACCGTCACCCTCAATCGCAGGACTGTGCTGTACGTGTGAAGTAACCTAAGACATAGCTGTTTACTGCTTGAGTTGAATGGATTTGAGCTGAAGCCAGCGAGCAGCACTCGAAATAGAACAGATCGGACACCTGACGATCTGCTGCTTCTAAACATGCCGCCCTCTCGTAAAGAGCGATCGCAACACATGCTAGTATATAAACGAAAATCGTTCGCGATCTTTGCGGCGTTGGCGGTGAGCATCGGAGTTCGCTGGCACAGCAAGCAGCATCTAGCGCAGCAGCAGTAGCACCTGAGATGCAGCCAGCCAGCCAGCCAACGTACAGCTTCTGTAGATAGGCCGTTGCTACCTATCGTCAACGCGATAACAGTATCTTATTATCTAGTTTGATGTGCAGCTGTACCTGATTGTGCACATCGCTCTACACCTCAGGGCCCCTTGTGGATACCAAGGTGAGCAGTAGTACTGCTGCCAGCTGCCAACAAATGCTGTGAGTTAGTTTTGTCCTTGTTAAACCGCAAATATACATAAGAAATGTTATTGTGATTGTGATCAGCTGTGGTGCAGTAGTTGGAACGCAATGCACAGCAGCAGCAGCAGCAGCAGCAGCAGCAGCAGGTACTTGCAGGAACACATCCATGACACAACTGCTGCCAGCTGCCAACAATGCTCTGACTCAGGTTTATTTGGTTGCTGGACAGCAAGTTGCCTTACATATGGAACTGTTGTCGCACTATTGATCAGCTCTGGTGTAGCAGCCTGCATGCAATGCACAGCAGCAACAGCAGGTTTTTCGCAGGAGCGCATACACAACACATTTACAGGGCTTGCATATCCGGCAGCAATCGCCTTGAACCGATCAGTGATATGCAACAATCAGCTTTCAGGTATACTTTCGTCTGTAAAGCACTCAGTTTGCTGTCTTTTGATACCGTCTCCTGCAATCAGGCTGCCACAGGGAGCACCCCACCAGCAAGGCAGCGGCTGACCACCCACTGAGCTTACTGGAACAGCAGCAGCAGCGGCAGCAACAAGTGGCTGGACGCAGCAGCAGCAGCAGCAGCAGCAGCAGCAGCGGCGGCGGCGGCAGCAGCAGCAGCAGCAGTGCTCTACAGCTTGATGAGGAGGCTAGCATGTTGCCAACAGCGCTGGACATGCAGCGGGTGCAGGTGGGCAGCGCATTCAGTAGCTACGTATTGTGTGCAAGCGTTTTTCAGTATTTTGGCTCTGCTACGGCCCTGATCAACGCCATGCTTGAATTGATCAGACTCTGAACCCCGCATTGCATATCCAACCCTGAAAGCCCCTCTTACCAACAGCGCTGGACATGCAGCGGGTGCAGGTGGGTGGGCAGCGCATGGCATCCTACCGGAAATAGCAATATAAATAATTTTGAAATGTAATAGATGGAATATTAATCTAATTAGTGCATAGTAAAAGACCCAAAGTAGCAATTATGTGCATACATTTCCAAATTATCCGCGCCGCTGACTGTTGATTGGGCAGGCTTATATCCTCATGTGGATGAGTGCTGTCAGTGCAAAATTTCGTAAGGGCAGGGCCGCAGTCCCAGTGCATGATAGAGGTTTTGAGTGTCGGCCCTGCCTTCTGCTGTTCGTTAATTCCGCTCCCTAACAAGAGCGTAGAACTTGTAATTGGTAACCCGTCAGTACAAGGAAATGAGGGGGTTGCGCTGCTGACTGTTGACTTGCACGATGTCTAATTGTCACACTGTGCAGGCCTACCCTCATGTGGATGAGTGCCGACAGTGCAAGGTGTGCATCCCGCAGTTCATGATAGACATACACATGGGAAACAGCAGCAGCAGCAGCAGCAGGTGGCGCCGCAAAGGCGGCTTGTTCGGCCTCTGGCGCAGGCGCTTACAGCAGCAGCAGCAGCAGCGTGATGAAGCTGGTGGTGCCGGCATCACGTTGCGCGAACACCACCACCTGGAGTTGCGTGATGCTATGGATACTGCTGCTGCTAGCAGCAGCAGCAGCAGCAGCAGGATGCGGCTGCACTGGCACGAGCGGCAGCAGCAATGGCTGCAGGCAGCAGCAGCAGCAGCAGCAGCAGACGATTTGGATACAAAAGCACGCACAGCAGATCTCAGCACAGCCGAACCTGCAGCAGCAGCAGCACAGCAGCGGCGGCTGCTAGCCAAAGAAATTGATGGTGTGAAGACTCACATGGACTGGCTGAGGAAGCAGCGGATGGGTTTGGCCAACAACGATACGCGCGCACTGCCAGGTAGGTGAACAACCTTTGGCAACTCTGGCATATGTATTTCTTGCAACAGCATGGCCCAAGGGCGTTGTGCAGGCAGCTATGTGTGCACGTGGGCTGTGTGCAAACTGGGGGGGCTCGCATGGAGGGGGGGCAAGGGACGGCCAGGGTTTTGAGTGGTGAGTTGGTCAGGGTTTTGCTGAGACTGGCTGAAGAAGCAGCAGATGGGCCTTGCCAACAATGACACCTGCACACTGCCAGGTGGGCAGACTCCGGCACATGCGTTTCTTGTCATCATCTACTGTGAACTTCCTGCCTCATACCGGGAACTCACGAAACCTTGTGTGAACTTCATACCTCTCCTGCAGGCATCCAGGTCATCGAGGGCTTGCCGACAACGCTTTCAAGTGGAATGACAAGACGTACCACATCGGCCCTACATTCACCATGAACTTTCGATCTCACACTATGACCTTGATAACTTCATACCTGTTTCCGCAGGCAACCAGGTCATTGTGGGCTTGCCTGACAACGCTTTTAAAGTGGAGCGACAAGACGTACTACATCGGCCCCTTATCGACCATGAACTTCCAGATTCTTACTGAAAACTTGGTAACTTCATACCTGTTTTGCAGGCATTCAGGTCATTGTGGGCTTGCCTGACAACTCGTTCAAGTTTGCTGGCGCCAAGTACCACATCGGCCCTTCGTCTATAGAGCAAGATCAGAGCAAGATTCGAAGCTGTGCAATTTGCAGGGGCTGCAAGCAGCTGCTGCAGCCAATGCCAAAAGGTGAAAGACTGCCTTACTCCAGGCACACTGCTGTTGTTCTGGTTGTTTCGGTTGATTACGTAGCAACATCAAGCAAGATTCAAAGCTGCGACATGTGCAGGGGCTGCAAGCAGCTGCTGCAGCCCATGCCGAAAGGTGATCAAGTTTGTGTCAACTTTTGCGCAAGCTGCACGTCGGCTGCGTATGTGCTTATGTTTGTCTCAGGAGTCAGCAGTATCCAAATACACCAGCTGGCTTTGCGGAATCGCCTGGCATGCACATCAGTCAACAAATTTGTTTTTGTATGGCCACGACAATTTGCCAGTTTGACCTGGCTCGGCAGTCACTTCAGTCACGAAGTAGGCGCATCGCCCGGGTGCATGATCTGTTGTCAGGCAAATGTTGTCACACACGTTCCGTGCCTTGCACACAACCTATGCTACAACAATGGGTGAGTTTGCGAAACTGAGTGATCAATACTGCGATAACTACGTGCAGGCCTGACATGGATGGGCAGTCACTTCAGTCACGAAGTTGTCGCATCGCCTGGTTTGAAGTTTGAAGTGTGCTATTTGCAGGGGCTGCAAGCAGCTGCTGCAACCCATGCCAGAAGGTGAAAGACTGCATGACTTGAAGCACACTGCTGCTGTTTTAATTGATATCCGTACAATCAACAGCACCTGACCGCAATTTCCTTTGTGCAGGCCTGACATGGATGGGCAGCCACTTTAGTCACGAAGTTGGGGCATCTCCCGGGTGGATGGTGCGAGCTGAGAGTGCGGGTGCAGCAAAGAGCGCAGCAGCAGTAAAGGTGAGACAAGAGAGAGTCATGCACAGCACCACAGACTGGACTTTGTACCGTGGAGTATGCATGGGGGGTGGAAGGGTAAGAGTTCAAAGTGGAAGGCAAGGTTTCTGCAGCCGGATTTGGTAGCTTGTGTTGCGCATGTCGAATCTTATTTCAGTCACGAAGGTGGCGCGTCACCCGGGTGGATGGTGCGAGCTGAGAGTGCAGACACAACAGGCAATGCAGCAGCGGTCAAGGTGAGACACGAGGTTTTCCCGGAAGGGTTGCGCAAGAGGTTGTCACCTACTGGAGGGTTTACACTCAAAGCCGGTGCCGGCTGAGAATGCAGACACAACAGGTCGCGCAGCAGCATCAGGTTTGATGGTGCGAGCTGAGAGTGCGGGTGCAGCAAAAAGCGCAGCAGCAGTAAAGGTGAGACAAAAGATGAGTCATGCACAGCACCACAGAGTGGCATTTGAGAAGTTGAGTATGCATTCGGTTGTCAGTGAGGCTGTGCTTGGAGGGTGGAAGGGTTCGCGGTTGAAGCGGACGGCAGGGTGCGGGCTGAAAGTGCAGACACAGCAGGCGGTGCAGCAGCAGTCAAGGTGAGACACAAGGTTTTCCCGCAAGGGTTGCGCAAGAGGTTGTCACCTACTGGAGGGTTTACACTCAAAGCCGGTGCGGGCTGAGAGTGCAGATACAGCAGGAGGGGCAGCAGCAGTGAAGGTGAGACACATTATTTGGGGAAGCGGGGGTTAGGGTTGTTCAGATTGCGTAACTGCCCGGGTGGATGGTGCGAGCTGAGAGTGCGGGTGCAGCAAAGAGCGCAGCAGCAGTAAAGGTGAGACAAGAGATGAGTCATGCACAGCACCACAGAGTGGCATTTGAAAAGTCGAGTATGCATTCGGTTGTCAGTGAGGCTGTGCTTGGAGGGTGGAAGGGTACGAGGCTGAATCGGACGGCAGGGTGCGAGCTGAAAGCGGGACCACAAAAAGAGGGGCAGCAGCAGTCAAGGTGATATCAACGGTGTGCTTTTGGGGGTGGAAGGGTGGGTACTGACAATGCATGTGCAGCAGCAGTAGCACAGCAGCTGCGTAGGTATCCACGTCTCCACCGTGTGCACTTTGTAGAGACCCGCTGCTGCTGCTGGCCGCTGCTGGCCGCTGCTGCTGCTGCTGCCGCTGCTGGCCGCTGCTGCTGCCGCTGCTGCTGCCGCTGCTGCTGCTGCAGATCTGGTATGTGCCAGTACCCAAGCCGTGAGTCACGTTCCTGCTGTGTACACTCTTCAAGCATGTGCTGCTGCTGCTGCTGCTGCTGCCGCTGCTGCTACTGCCGCTGCTGCTGCCGCTGCTGCTGCAGATCTGGTGTGTGCCTGTGCCCAAGCCAGGCAGTCATGTCCCTGCTGTGTGTCAGCCTGAGACAATCAGGCAGCAGCTGCAGGTTGTTCTGGCACTGCAAGTGAGTGGCAATGCACGTAGCTGCACCAGGTGTGACAGCTTGCAGCTTGTTTTTGGTGGGTCAGGGCTGGATGGGTTGTAACAATGTGACAAGAGTGTTGCACCTGCTGTGTGCAAGCCGGACACAATCCGGCAGCAGCTGCACATTGTACTGGCGCTGCAAGTCAGTACTCACTAGTGGCAGTGCATGTAGCTGCACCGAGTGTGAAAGCTTGTGTCTTGGTGTACATGTACAATTTTGGTACTCACGTGCCTGCTGTATGTAAGCCAGACACAACCCAGCAGCAGCTGCAAATCGTCCTGGCACTGCAAGTTAGTGGCAGTGCATGTGCCTGCACCAGGTGTGACAGCTTGCAGCTTGTTACTTTTGTTACTTTGGTGCATGGTTTCATGCAGGTTCTGCTGATCTTCTGTGGGATAAAGCTGGCAAGTGTCAACACAGATCAGATACGTGGCATGCCACCTTCACATTTGTTGCGACCACTGCATGCATCAAGCAACATTCGACAGGAGCTTCCTCACGCTGAGGGCGTCGAATAGTGTGATGGCACTTTGCACCTATAATACACTATTACAGTACCTATAGGGACTTTACAAAAACCTTTTTTGCTGATCTTTATGTTGCCGATTCCTTTCTGTTGTCATGCAGGGTGTGTTGCAAAGGATTGTTGGAAACATTTCCATGTTCCATCATCACTGGGTGGCACCAGCAATGGACACTGGGGTTTAGCCCAAACTCAGGGTTTAGGGTTTCATTGGCGTGGCTCAGAACCCTGTGTGTGTTGTGCTCTGTTGTCACGCAGAGTGTTGCATCTTGCAGCTTGCCTCGTCACTGGGTGGCACCAGTGGACGGGGTTTTGCCCAATGCAGCAGTTGGTGTTTAGGGTTTCCTGCTGTGGCATGTTGTCTGCTGTCACGCAGGGTGTTGCAAAGGATTGTGGGCTAGACGGCATCCTGCCTCGCCACTGGGTGTCACCAGTTGACTGGGTTTTGGCCCTCCCAGGGTTCAGGGTGTCTGTCTCTCCAGTCTCAACCCTGTGCTATGTGTTTTTCCTGTCACGCAGGGTGTTGCAAAGGATTGTGGGCTAGACGGCATCCTGCCTCGCCACTGGGTGGCACCAGTGGACGGGGTTTTGCCGCACTCAGGGTTTAGGGTGTCTGCTGCTCCAGTCTCAACCCTGCGCTATGTGTTTTTCCTGTCACGCAGGGTGTTGCAAAGGATTGTGGGCTAGACGGCATCCTGCCTCGCCACTGGGTGGCACCAGTGGACGGGGTTTTGCCGCACTCAGGGTTTAGGGTGTCTGCTGCTCCAGTCTCAACCCTGCGCTATGTGTTTTTCCTGTCACGCAGGGTGTTGCAAAGGATTGTGGGCTAGACGGCATCCTGCCTCGCCACTGGGTGGCACCAGTGGACGGGGTTTTGCCGCACTCAGGGTTTAGGGTGTCTTGGGACGCGCTGTGGGCAGATCTGGTGGTCGGAGTTTCCGCTGAGAATTTCGTTCACGGTGGGAAGCCGGCCGTGAACTCTGAGCTCCTGCTGGAATTCCTACACAGCAAACTTGACAGCAGTCAGGTGAGGCGCTATTTTAAATTTCAACAGCAGGTTTCAAGGCGTGACGGTGGTTTCAAGTTCTGCTTTGTCTAGGATGTCTTGGGACGGGCTGTGGGCAGACCTGGTGGTGGGAGTTTCTGTGGAGAATTTTGTTCACGGTGGGAAGTTGGCCGTGAACTCTTACTGGAGTACCTGCAAAGCAAACCTGACAGCGATCAGGTGAGGTGATTGTAGAGATCAATTATTCAAGCAGGGCAAGAAGTGAAATTGAATTTTGGGTTCTGCTTGTCTTACGGTGTTGGGACGCGCTGTGGGCAGACCTGGTGGCCGGAGTTTCCGCGGAAAACTTTGTTCACGGTGGGAAGCCCGCTGTGAACTCTGAGCTCTTACTGGAGTACCTGCACAGCAAAGTTGACAGCGATCAGGTGAGGCAATTGTAGAGATCAATTATTCAAAAGCAGGGCAAGAAGTGACAGTGTAATTTTGGGTTCTGCTTGTCTGAGGGTGTCTTGGGACGCGCTGTGGGCAGACCTGGTGGTGGGATTTTGGGCTGGAGACTTTGTTCAGCCGGCCGGTGGGAAGCCGGCCGTGAACTCCGAGCTCTTACTGGAGTACTGCAAAGCAAACTTGACAGCAATCAGGTGAGGCAATTGTACAGATCAATTAATACAAATCAGGGTTCAAGGCATGACAGTGGTTTTAGCCTTTTGCCTAGTCCAGTGGTGTCTTGGGACGCGCTGTGGGCAGATCTGGTGGTGGGGGTTTCTGCGGAGAATTTCGTTCACGGTGGGAAGCCGGTCGTGAACACTGAGCTCCTGCTGGAGTACCTGCACAGAAAAGTTGACAGCGATCAGGTGAGGCGATTGTAGAGATCAATTATTCAAGCAGGGCAAGAAGTGACATTGAATTTTGGGTTCTGCTTGTCTGAGGGTGTCTTGGGACGCGCTGTGGGCAGACCTGGTGGTCAGAGTTTTTGCTGGAAACTTTGTTCACGGTGGGAAGCCGGCCGTGAACTCTCAGCTCCTGCTGGAATTCCTACACAGCAGAATCAACAGCAATCAGGTGAGGCGGCTGCAGTAACCGTTACTGGTGACCAAGCAACATGCTGTTGTTTTTGAAGATTTGCGATGTATTGGGCGCAAGGGGTGGTACACTTGCAATACCTTGGGTTTCAAGGTGCAGCGATTAAACTTTGTAATCTATATAGCCTGATCAATTGCAGCTCGTGGTGATGACAGCACCACGGTTGGCAGGCCTTGTAGCAGCATATATACAGCAGCTACAGCAGCATATACACAGCAGAGTATATAGCAGCATGTATACAACAGCATATATATACAGCAGCATGTATACAGCAGCTGTGCACCCTATTTTTTTTTAATTTTTTTTATTTTTTTATTTTACCCCGTTACACAAGTGTCACCCCTATGAGCCTCCCATCAGCTCCTGCCAAATGATTGGGGTTCCGCTTCCACTTTCACTTCCGCTTCCGCTTCCACTTCCACTTCCACTTCTGCTGTTTGAGTGGAGCATGTGATGTGATTGAGTGTAATGCACTCTTTTACAAATCAAAAGTAAACATAATGATGTAATAATAGAATAATATATTGTTGGTATTGTAAATGTCAACTGCTTCCTGCAACCACACGCAATACATCTTCTGAACTTTGCATGCTGCTTTGCTGCGCCGTGTCTACAGGTTGTGCTGGCGGCGATCTTTGACCTGTATTTTCCAATGTGACAGGCACGGGCAAAACCTGTACCTGCTGCCAAATGGCAGCATCAGTCTGATCAACAGTTGACTACCTGTATTTTGCATGCAGGTTGTGCTGGCGGCGATCTTCGACCTGTTATTTTTCCAATGTGACAGGCACAGCCAGAACCTCTACCTGCTGCCAAATGGCAGCATCCGTCTGATCAAGAGTTGACAACCTGTTATTTTGTATGCAGGTTGTGCTGGCGGCGATCTTCGACCTGTTATTTTCCCAATGTGACAGGCACGGCCAGAATCTGTTCCTGCTGCCAAATGGCAGCATCAGTCTGATCAGCAATTGTTGACCTGTTATTTTGTATGCAGGTTGTGCTGGCGGCCATCTTCGACCTGTTGTTTTCCCAATGTGACAGGCACGGTCAGAATCTGTACCTGCTGCCAAATGGCAGCATCAGTCTGATTGACAACGACCAAGCATACAGCAGCAGCTGGCGGCCGTGTGGTATGGACTCGCTGTTTCTGCCAGGCACACAGAAACACGAAGTCGCACGGCTAGGGTACAAGTGAGTGACGCTTTGTGCTGTTTGTGTGGCATATAGGTCTATGGCAGCTGGTTTCCTTGCAGCATCGTGAAGTGGCGCGCTTGAAATCTATGTAGGAAACCTTACAAGTATTGGTTGTGGTGTCTTCCTCGCTGCTGCTGCTGCTGCTGCTGCTGCCGCTGCTGCTGCTGCTGCTGCTGCTGCTGCAGGTACGTGCTGAAAAAGCCCGAGTACGCACCACCAAAGCATGCGAGGGGCTATGCTGACCCCCTGCAGTTGCTCGACTACAGATGCTCGCCTCACCTTGTCACATCCCAGAATCCTTCAACACACCCAATGACGGCCCCAGAAGTTGCTGCTGCTGCTGCTGCTGCTGCTGCTGCAGGTACGTGCTGAAAAAGCCCGAGTATGCACCCCCTAAGCACGCTAGGGGCTACGCGGACCCCTTGCAGCTGCTCGACTACCGCTGCCATGCGCCAGACGGTGCGATTGGCACAAATTATCCGGCACCAGTGAGTATTCTATTCTATATCCCGCTTTTACTTGCACAATTAGTACGTCCACCCTTGCCCAGCCTACAACTGCTGCTGCTGCTGCTGCTGCAGACAACCAGTCCACCAGGTGCCTCACTGGCATGTCCAGCACAGCTCCCAACGCGGCCATGATGAAAGTCAGTTGCACAGCCAGGACTTGCCCCCCAATACTGCCGCTGCCGCTGCCGCTGCTGCTGCTGCCGCTGTCGCCGCTGCTGCTGCTGCCGCTGTCGCCGCCGCTGCTGTCGCTGCTGCTGCTGCTGCTGCCGCCGCCGCCGCCGCTGCTGCTGCTGCTGTTGCTGCTGCTGTCGCCGCCGCCGCTGCTGCTTCGGCTGCTGCTGCAGGTGACCAGGTGCCTCAAGAAGCTGTCCCGCATAGCTTACTGGCGATCTTGAAGAGATACAGCTATCCCAGCCAGAGGACACACACTAATTGACTTCCGCTGCCGCTGCTGCTGCTGCCGCTGCTGCTGCTGCAGGTTACCAGGTGCCTCAAGAAGTTGTCCCACATGAGCCCCAAAGCAATATGGCAGACGTACAGCTATCCAATCCAGGACATGCACCTGTTGTGATTGTCGCTGCTGCTGCTGCCTCCGATGCCGCTGCTGCTGCCGCTGCTGCTGCTGCCTCCGCTGCTGCTGCTGCTGCTGCTGCTGCTGCTGCTGCCTCCGCTGCTGCTGCTGCTGCTGCAGCCTGCCAGCGTGGACCCCTGGCAAGACAATCTGCTGTGCTGCAGACAGCCATTGCAGCGCAACACGGATGCATTGCCCTTCCCTGACTGGCTTGATCTTGACACTGGTGCTGCTGCTGCTGCCTCCGCTGCTGCTGCTGCTGCTGCTGCTGCGGGTGACCAGATGCCTCAAGAAGCTGTCCTGCATGAGCCCCAAAGCAATCTTCAAGCGATACAGCTACCCAAGCCTTGACACGCACACCCACTAACTGCCGCCGCTGCTGCTGCTGCTCCTGCTGCTGCCACCGCTGCTGCTGCTGCTGCTGCTGCTGCTGCTGCAGGTGACTAGATGCCTCAAGAAGCTGTCCCGCATGAGCCCCAAAGCGATCTTAAAGCGATACAGCTACCCAAGCCTTGACATGGCGGCTGCGCTGCACCAGCGTGCAAATGACATGTTACATAACGGATTTGAATGGGCGCTGAAGTACGGCTGGCCACAAAACCCCAGCCCTGCCAGGTGAGGGCGTTTGCCTCTCTTTTTTTGAACGTTGGAAACCTTGGCTTCTGCTGAGGCAAGGCAAGCAGAGCTGCAAATGGTATACCGCTGCATTCTGGCGCCTGACATTATGGCATTGCCAGTGGCGGTGTGTTGATCAGTCCCATTGACGAGACATGTAACTAAGGTTGGTCTTGGAAAACGCTTGTGAATTGAAAACCATAGATCGTGAACCTTTGTACCTGTGACCTTGCCATTACGTATTCAGGTACAAGTGGTCCAAGGCTTTCTGCCAGATGTACTGCCTGGAACTGTACTGCCTGGATGGATGCGTCAGCAAGCTGGCACACATAGGCACTGCTTGCAGATCTGTGCCACACTGAGTGATGTACTGCTGTTGTTTTTCCTTGCATATGAACACATGCAGGTACAAGCGGTCCAAGGCTTGCTGCCACATGCGATTGACTGCCGACTTCAACAGCAGCAGCAGCAGCAGCAGTACACGTGTCAAAGATCGGCAGTACAGTTGTACCCCCTGGAGGGATGAGTCAGCAGGCTGGCACACAT
The DNA here is from genome assembly GCA_902809745.2 of Tetradesmus lagerheimii. Taxonomy (NCBI): domain Eukaryota; kingdom Viridiplantae; phylum Chlorophyta; class Chlorophyceae; order Sphaeropleales; family Scenedesmaceae; genus Tetradesmus; species Tetradesmus lagerheimii. The sequence continues at coordinate 7,035 of CADDIJ020002724.1, read as the reverse complement.
AGGCACTGCTTGCAGACCTGTGCCACACTGAGTGATGTACTGCTGCTGTTTTCCCTAGCGGTTTGAACACATAATGCAGGTACAAGTGGTCCAAGGCTTGCTGCCACATGCGCCTGACTGCGGACTTCAACAGCAGCAGCAGCAGTACACGTGTCAAAGAGCGGCAGTACAATTGTACCGCCTGGAGGAATGAGTCAGCAGGCTGGCACATAGAGGCACTGCTTGCAGACCTCTGCAACACTGAGACATGTACTGCTGCTGTTTTCCCTTGCCTATGAACACATAATGCAGGTACAAGTGGTCCAAGGCTTGCTGCCACATGGGCTTGACTGCGGATGTCAACAGCAGCAGCAGTACATGTGTCAAAGAGCGGCAGTACAGTTGTACTGCCTGAAAGGATGAGTCAGCAGGCTGGCACATAGCGGCACTGCTTGCAGAACTGTGCTACACTGAGACATGTACTGCTGCTGTTTTTTCTTGCGTTTTTTTTTTGAAGTAAATTGGTTACATGGGCTGGACCAAGCAACAACAAATTTACTTCTTGCGTTTTAACACACAACGCAGGTACAAATGGTCCAAGGCTTGCTGCCACATGCGCTTGACTGTGGACTTTAATAGCAGCAGCAGCAGTACACGTGTCAAAGAGCGGCAGTACAAATGTAATGCCTGGAGGGATGAGTCAGCAGGCTGGCACATAGCGGCACTGCTTGCAGACCTGTGCCACACTGAGTGATGTACTGCTGTTGTTTTTCTTGCATATGAACACATGCAGGTACAAATGGTCCAAGGCTTGCTGCCACATGCGCTTGACTGCGGCAGCAGCAGCAGCAGCAGCGGCGGCAGCAGCAGCAGTACACGTGTCAAAGAGCGGCAGTACAGTTGTACTGCCTGGAAGGATGCGTCAGCAGGCTGGCACACATAGGCACTGCTTGCAGACCTCTGCAACACTGACAAGTGTACTGCTGCTGTTTTCCCTTGCCTATGAACACACAACGCAGGTACAAGTGGCCCAAGGCTTGCTGCCACATGCGCTTGACTGCAACCTTGATATTTACTTATTTTTCAACAGCAGTACACGTGTCAAAGAGCGGCAGTACAATTGTAGTGCCTGGAGGGATGAGTCAGCAGGCTGGCACATAGCGGCACTGCTTGCAGGCCTGTGCCACACTGAGTGATGCACCGCTGTTGTGTTTTTCCTTGTGTTTGAAAACATGCAGGTACAAGTGGTCCAAGGCTTGCTGCCACATGCGCTTGACTGCGGACTTCAATAGCAGCAGCAGCAGCAGCAGTACACGTGTCAAAGAGCGGCAGTACAATTGTACCGCCTGGAGGGATGAGTCAGCAGGCTGGCACACAGACTTGCCAGCAGGTGATGCAGCACTCGGGACTGCATGGGATTATGAAGGAAAAGACACAGGCAGTTATAACTTGACGAAGGAGTGGGCTGATGTGAAGCTTTGGCAGCCCAAAGTGTGATGTGACATGTCATTTTGTCACTTGCATTACATGTGACATGTTTCGGCACACAGACCTGCTAGCAGGTGATGCAGCGTTTGGCACGGCATGGGATTATCACGGAAACTTTTTCTGAGACACAGGCAGCTACAACTTGACGAAGGAATGGGCTGATGTGAAGTTTGAGCAGCCCAGAGTGTGATGTAACATGTCATGTCGTCACTTGCATTACATGCGACATGTTTTGGCACACAGACCTAGCAGGTGACGCATCGTTTGGCACGGCATGGGATTATGACGGAAACTTTGCCTGAGACACAGGCAGCTACAACTTGACGGAGGAGTGGGCTGATGTGAGGTCTGAGCAGCCAAAAGTGTGATGGGACGTGTCATTTTTGTCATGTGACATGTTCTGGCACACAGACCTGCCAGCAGGCGATGCAGCACTCGAGACTGCATGGGATTATGACGGAAAAGACACAGGCAGCTACAACTTGACAGAAGAGTGGGCTGATGTGAAGTTTGAGCAGCCGAAAGTGTGATGGGACGTCGGCATGTTGTCACTTGCGTCACATGTGACATGTTTTGGCACACGTACCTGCCAGCAGGTGATGCAGCGTTTGGCACGGCATGAGATTATGAAGGAAACTTTGTCTGAGACACAGGCAGCTACAACTTGACAGAAGAGTGGGAAATACTATGTTGGATGAGATTCGGTCTGTTTTGCAACAGACAGTTGCTGATGGCGCTGGAAAATTGCGCAATGTATTGTCATTGACTGATGCATCGACCAAGTTGTTGCGTTTGTTTCTGATGATGTTTGGGGTAGCAAGGGGGTTTGCCCACTGGTGTCTAGGAGCATTGCTGCGTATCTTGTGAAAGCTTGGGATGTGCGTAATAGTTGCAAACATAATGGAGCGGTGGGGCTTCCGCCCGGGCGGAAGAAAGAGGGAGCACCGCTCCATTATGTTTGCAACTATCATAGTTGCGCGGCGCACATCGCTGCCTGCGTTACACGTCTCCCCTCCCGCACTACACCCCCCACCCACTGCAGAGTTGATGCTATGGTTTGATTTGGTAATTTGATGATGATGATCCTCATGCAATTTGTAGAGGTGGGCCATCCGACTACCATGATTGATGTTGCACTTTACAAACATTGCCCTTTCACCAATCAAGGCATAGCATCCATGCCATCCGATGATTGACGTTTCCAAAAAAAAGATGCTGCTGCTGCTGCTGCTGCTGCTGCTGTACCTTTGCCCTTGGTCGCCGCAGGGCTGCACAGATAAACTGCTGCTGCAGCAGCCCCGTTGCTATTGACGCCCCAAACGGCCGATGTTTCCTCCGTGGAACTTACCATTACCATTACCAAAGTAGGGCCACTGGCCCACCCACAAAGGAGCCAAACAAGGCTCATACAACAGCTTCTCACAGCAAGAAGTTTTGCTCGGTAAGTGGTCGGCCTCACAGACTAGCACCTTTTATAACCGCCGTGAAAGAAGCAGCAGCACTCTACCAGAAAAGCAAGCAGAGACAGCTGACCCCTGCACACGCAACTGTCCGCAGGTGTGTGACATAACGCAGCACCTGCAGCGGCAGCTGCTGTCTCTTCTGGCACTACTCTTCCTGACCGTAGGTGAGGCCCCGCACTGCACAGCTGAGCTACTGCTGCTGCTGCTGCTGATGTCTTTCTTTATTCTGCTTGTCCTTGACCTTGGTTGCAGCAGCTGCTGCAGCAGCAGTTCCCAGTAACGATGTCTCAAACCACATGCTGCTGCTGCTGTCTCTTCTGGCACTACTTCTCCTTGCCCTTGGTTGCAGCAGCTGCAGCAGCAGTTCCCACGCTGGTGGCCGCCTCACTGACTGACGTGTTATTCAACGGCATGCTGCTGCTGCTGCTGCTGCCGGCAGTGACGGTATTCTAGTTCTACTTCTCCTTGCCCTTGGTGGCAGCTGCTGCAGCAGCAGCCCCTACACTGGTGGCCGCCTCACCGACGTACCGATGTCTCAAACAACATGATGCTGCTGCCGCTGCTGCTGCTGCTGATGTTTTCTCTTAGGAGTTACTTGTCCTTGCCCTTGGTTGCAGCTGCTGCAGCAGCAGTTCCCGGTAACGATGTCTCAAACAACATGCTGCTGCTGCTGCTGTCTCTTAGGCACTACTTGTCCTTGCCCTTGGTTGCAGCAGCAGCAGCCCCCACACTGGTGGCCGCCTCACTGACTGACGCTGCTGCTTTGTTCAGCAGGGCCTTAGCTTGCGTGAAGCCACCTTTGAACCCTGCCGACACATTGCCAGTAAAGTTCTGCACAGGCGCCTGCAGCAGCAGCAGTGTGATGAAGCAATGTATTCAGTGATGCAGGGCTTGTGTGAAGCCGACCTTGAACCCTGCTATTACATTGCCAGTAAAGTTCTGCACAGGCGCCTGCAGCAGCAGCAGCAACATTATGATGGAGTAGGGCATTCAGTGATGCAGGGCTGCAGTCAGCTTCAGCCGACTGTGCACCCCACTGACACGCTGCCAGTAGGGCTGTGCTTATATCTGCTTCAACAGCAAATCATTCTCTCGCTTCGCAATAATCACATGACCACTGTGCAAATTACAGCCGCAGTACGCACCTGCACGCTCGTCTTGACGCCTTCAAAAAACTCGGCCACTTTCTGCCCTGTGCTCAGATGGTAGTGCTTGTCTAGTGCCCGGTGCAGTGCCGCCAGCTGACGCTCGTCTGCTGCGCGGCCAGGCACCTGCACCTGCGTTTCAAGTTGCATTCAAATGGCATTTGAAGATAAACAGTCAGCACAGGCACAGGCACAGGCACAGTTAGCACAGGCACCACCTACCAAAAGAGGCTGACTTTATGCATTATAAAGTAATCTAGGGCCGTAGCTGCTACAGCAGTGCAGTGCCGCCAGCTGACGCTCGTCAGCTGCACGGCCAGGCAAATGCACCTGCGCACAGCAGTATGAGAAAACAGGCAGCAAGAATGATACAAGCAGAACAGCTTGAAACTTGGATATTCAATATTTTGGGGGTTACTGATTCAAGACCCTATGTGCCAGCTGAGACTCGTCTGCTGCGCGCCCCAGCACATGTACCTGAGGAAAAAGCACAAGAACAAACCCAGGTAGCACAAATGCATTAGCTGAGACGCCAGGCCGCAATCAGGTGCACAGGTGTATGAACTTGACTGTTTGGTGCATGTTTGTTGTTGTTGTTGTTGGGGGAGGATGCTGCAGCAGTGCCCGGTGCAGTGCCGCCAGCTGATGCTCGTCTGCTGCGCGGCCAGGCACATGCATCTGTGGCAAAAGCACAAGAACACACCCAGATGACACAAGCATCAGTGTCTGTATTGTGCACCAGTGTATGAATTTTGAACGTTTGGTGCAGGGTGTCTGCAGCAGCCAACTTCGCATGTTTTATACTTTTAAGGCAGCTGCAGCAGCGCCCTGTGCAACGCCGCTCATCTGCTGCGCTCCCTGCCACATATTAACTTGAGGAAACAGGCACATGCACCTGCGTTTGACAGCATACAGTTCAACAATCAGCACAGGCACAAATAAAATGTCAGTACAGGCAATGGAGAAGGCTAGAAAACTCTCATCTGCTGCGCTCCCTGCCACATATCAACTTGAGGCAACAGCCGCCAAGGAACGGTTGGTGCACGACAGGCTGAAACTTTTGCTGACTTGCTGATACTTTTCGATGTTGATGCAACTTGCTGATACTTTTCGATTGTTCTTCGCGGTTGCTGCGGCAGCGGCCCTGCGCAACATTTGTGAAGAAACACTCAAAAAATATCAGACAACTGGCAAGTGATGCCGGAACGAACAAAGCACTATACGCAATCAGTAGCTGTAGCCAGTCACACGAGCTATCTTCCTTTCAAAGGGCACAGTCACTTGCGCAACAATTCCGTCACCATTCAGCTGCACCGAAAGAAGCGTCTATACCTTGTGACCTAACACACTCACGGCCGGAACCGGCAAGCCCTAAGATAACTGATCACAAAATAACACACACATAGCTCACCAGCAGCAGCGCCTCCCATTCAGCAGTTGAGCTGCAAATTGTGCAGTATGCAGCATCCTGGTGCCATAGTGGCAGCGGTCTGAGATTATATGAGTTATAGCTTATTGTTTAAAAATGATTAAAATGATCAAAATGATTAAAATGATTAAAATGCTCACCAGCAGCAGCGCCTCCCATTCGGCCGCCCCGGCCTGTCATCGGCTAGTCGCACAACTTTGTCTGCCGGCAGTGCAGGATTGAACCCCAAGCAGCTAGTAACCTAGCATTGTGACAGCTGGAACCAGAAAATTGAAATACACAACTAAAAAACAACACACACACACACAGCTCACCAGCAGCAGCGCCTCCCATTCGGCTACGCTGAAGCGTCCCGGCCTGTCACCCGCTAGGCGCACAACTTCGTCTGCTGGCAGCCCAACGAGTGTGTAGTACTGCTTGGCCCTGTCGTAAGCGCGGGACACCTCTGCTGCTCCGCCTGCAGGCAAAACATAGAAGCAATTACGAACCAGTTTTGTTGTTTTCAGCACTTGATTTGTTTTCAAAACTGCAGCAGCAGCAGATCCTCCGACGCTGAGAATGGGTATGCTTCAACAAAGAGTCAAACAGCGTACCTGCTGGTGATGGCGTGTTGGTTGTGCCTGGCAGTAGCGCCCCGGGCCCACACAGGTGCCCCTGCAGCAGCAGCAGCAGCAGCAGCAGCGCTTGAAAACCTTGGCATCAGCAGCAGCAGTTCTGACGTCCTCATGCACGTCAGACATTCTAGACCTTACTGGCAGATTTGACAGCTGAGAAGTTTGCAACCAAACATACGTTCACAATAGGGCTGCAGTCTGAATGCTGGCCAATTGCCCGCTCACCTGCAGCAGTGCCAAGCTGCAGATCATGCGCTCTACCCCCATTGCGTTCAATGAAGATAAATGATGATAATGAAGGTAAACTTTCCCCACTTAAACCAAGATAAATGATGCAGTTCTCTCCCCCAATGTCTCAACACAGCGCACACAATAATACAGCTTCAGATCACTTGAACATATTGATGTGAGCCAAATGCTGACCAAATGCCGCGCACCTGCAGCAGTGCCAAGCTGCAGATCATGCGCTCCACTCCCATCACATTTTATGAACATGCAGTTCGTCTCCCCAATGTCCTCCAGCATCCACATCAGATACCCAACACACAGATATAAGTTGCTGTGGGATAGAAGATATGCCTGGTTTTCATGTATGGATCACTGGCAGAAGGAACTGATCCAAGCCAGAAATGCAGTCTAAATGCTGATCAGATGCTGTCTCACCTGCAGCAGTGCCAGGCTGCGTATCATGCGCTCTACCCCCATTGCGTTCATCTCCCCAATGTCCTCCAGCACCCACATCAGGTAGCGCGCAGCTGCAGCAGCAGATGAACATACAGCAGCAGCCAAGTCAGGATCAGGGCAAACACATGACAAGCATCATCATCATCATCATCATCATCATCATCATCATCATCAGCAGCAGCAGCAGCAGCCACAGCAGCAGCAGCAGCAGCCACAGCAGCAGCAGCAGCAGC
>CADDIJ020002723.1:0-48849 GCA_902809745.2 Tetradesmus lagerheimii | reverse complement strand
CATTGAGCACTTGATGATGCCAGTCTGCACTTTGTCAATCTGTTGCAGTTGCCTTGCAGTTGACGGAAACCAGACCTCACTGCCATATTCAGCAATCGGGCGAACGCATGTAAGCAGAATGATACGCTTTACTTCCACGCTGATGAGCCGGCTCTTCCAAACTGGCATGAGCCCACCCTTCACACGATGCACTTTGCCAACATCTTCTCAAAGTGCGTATTCCAGTTGCAGGCATTGTTGAACCACAGGCCAAGGTAGCAGTACTCTGATACAACAGGCACAGGCACACCATTCCAAATGATGCCAGAGTCAGCCAACTGGCTGGGCTGTCTAGCTGGTGAGACATGCATGACAGCAGACTTCAAGCTATTCAGCTTGAAACGCCACTTACAACTGTATTCATAAACTGTTGCAGCCACAGCCTGAACCTCAGCCAGAGATCCGCACACAGCAACAAAGTCATCAGCCTGCATGGCTGCCACAACCTGACCAGCAGGTTCGTCACAAGGGCCCATAAGGGTGATGCCAGGGTGCTTTGCATGCACCTCATGCAGCAGATCATCAATGAAGTACACGTACAGTGTGGGGGAAATAACATCGCCCTCATGCAAACCAAGGTCACATGTGAAGCTCTCAGTGACATGACCTTCGTGAGACACCACACGGCGTGCACTCTGATACAAGTTGTAGAGTACACGGAACATCTTTCCACGCACACCCTTGTCCCACAGCTTTTGAAAGAGCCCATCAAGCCACACTGTTGGGAAAGCCTTATAGGTGTCAACAAACAGCACATAAGAATCCTTCCCCTCAGCTTTCCTCCCAACCAACACCTCACTGAGCACACTCTGGTGGTCAGCACAGCTGCGCTTGGGACGAAAGCCGTTCTGGCTCTCGTGCAGCAGCGGCGTTCCTGCTGCTGTAGCAGCAGTTACACGCTGCTGCTGCTGCTGCTGCTGTTGCTGCCGACGTGCCTGCTGCTGCTGCTGTTGCGCCTGCTGCTGCTGTTGCGCCTGCTGCTGCTGACGTGCCTGCTGCTGCTGCTGTTGCGCCTGCTGCTGCTGACGTGCCTGCTGCTGCTGCTGTTGCGCCTGCTGTTGCTGCTGCTGCTGTTGCGCCTGCTGCTGCTGCTGCCGTTGCTGTGTCGTGCCCTCCGCCACTGACTTGCCTCCTGCAAAGTTGATGAGGCGCTGGTTGAGAACGCTGGTGTAAAATTTGTAAAGCACGCTAAGCAGGGTGATACCACGGTAGTTGGTGGGGTCTGTCAGGTCACCCTTCTTGGGCATGTTCACAACTGTACCTGGCACCTGGTGCACCTGCTCAAGCTGCCACATCAGATTGCAGTACTGCAGCAACATATCTGCGGCCGCGCTGCCTCCATACTTGAGTAGCTCATTGACAATGCCCTCCTCAGCCGGGTTGCCGGCCTTGCCAGTGCGTAGCCTCTGCAGGCAGTCGGAAACTTCGGCGGCAGTGATGGGCAGGTCCAGCGGGGTGGCAGGGGAGTCAGCAGAGTCTTGCAAATACTGTTGCACATTGGCTGCAACACAAGACATGTGTGCAGCGTCAAACTGGGGGTTGGAGGAAGCAAATGCTGCATGGCTGCCAACGCGCTCATAATGACACTTGAAAGCATCAGCTTTCTCAGCTGGGTAGATGCCACATGCCCAGATGGATGCTGCATGACGCTGTAAACTGCCTCGCTGACATGCTTAGGGCACAGACGACGCACAAGCTGCCACATGTCTTTCTCTCCAAGCAGGCTGTCATCATTCATGCGATTTGTGTATGCAGAAGTAATGGCATGCTGGCACTGCTCTTTGTACTGCTTCTCTGCCGCTTTGACCAGCTGTGTAGTAGCCTTCTGCTGCTGTTTGTAAGTAGCCCAATCTGCTACAAGCCCTGAGTTCTTGTAGCGCAGGTAAGCCTGCTTCCTGTCCTCCACAGCATCTGTGAGCTCCTGAGTCCACCATGGGAAGGACTTGCAAACCCAAACCCTCTTGTAGCCAAAACTGGCGTTGACAGCAGAGTTATGTTCAGATGTTACATTCACGTTTCAGCTTGTAACATCACAACTCACAGAGGCTCTTCCTTATTGCTTGTTGTACTGCAGCACCCATGACGTCACATGCCATGTGCATAAACTACCCCCATGTGGCAGAGCCATGACTAGGCCGAACCAAGCATGTACTACATGTACTACATATGCAGCGGCTGCACATGGCACGTCACTGCAGTAACACCTGACTTGAATACGACAGACACACTGCCTTGATCGCTGCGGTTGTACACGCCAGCATAACACCAACAACAAGCGATGCAAAAGCAGGCGCTGCAAATGGCGAGCGCTACTCAGTACTTGCTGTTCGACAAACGCCCTGGACCTGCCAGTGAAATGCTTCACTACAAGGCGGCAGGCGCAACCAATGCATACTCAGCACAGGGGATGCTGCACCACTAAATCTGCCCTGCTGATGCATGTTTCATGCCCAGGATGCTGCCTTGAGGGCATTCCCCAGCAACACAAGGGATCATGCCATCACCAAAAGTAGCAAGCCTGCAATTGCTCATCACCAGATGTGCCTGACGGCAGATTTTGTTGAAAACATCAGAAATTGCCAACACCGAATTAGATACAACAGCAGCCATGGTGATGTACTTCATCACAGCAGCACATGCATGCGAACAACAACATCTGGAACATACACATGTATGTTGTACAACAACAATGTTGGGACAATGACGCATAGAAGTCGTCATGCGAGATTGTCCCCCAACACCTACCTAGTGTACATACCACGACTACAATGCATGTCACAATTCGTCTCCCGGTCTGCTTTGGGCCCGCAGTTGCGCATAAGTTCAAGCCAAGCACAAGCCATCTGCAACTGCAATCCAACTGCAACTGGTGTCAAGCACAGAGCAAGAACCAGACCAGGGGCAGCAGCCCCAGGCGATGTTCATGTTCAAAAAGTGTTGACAGAACATATGCACATGACAAGAAACAACAACGTGGAGACTCGTGTTGGGAGTGTCAGCCGTGTTGTATTGCCTTGTGCAACATGTATAGTAAAGTGCTGCCACCAATGTACAAGCGCAGCCTTTGCATGGTAACACGGCAAACTAAGCTCCTCTCTGATCCCAACAGGCTCCCACTGTGTGACACTGCCAGCCTACCACACTGTGTGTGACAATGCCAGCCATCAGGCGTTGAACCAATGCACGGCACAGCCCAACAAACACTGGAGGTACAGCACCCCAAGCAACGCCAACTCCCCCAGCAGCACACATACACCAATCCAGGGGCAAGCATGCTGGCAAACGGCACACATACATCAGCGCACCTGGGCCACACCTGACGCTAATTAAGTTCAAGCTGCAGGCCGTCAAAGTGCAGCACAAACACATGCTTAGGTGGGAAAGTGCTTCTTCAGCCCTGCCGCTGCTGCCTGAAGACAGCTGATACCACTGCTGCCGGTCATCATGTGGCGACAGTAGAAGTGGATACTGTCAGCACATGTCGCTGCCTGGCAGGCGCTGGCGCTGAGGCCCGGTTGCCTGGTATCATCGCCGCTGGTCAGCACGTGCTGCATCATTGCTGCTGCTGCTGCTGCTCATCCAAGCTGCACCTGATTGATCCCTGGCATCCCCAGCATTCGCAACATCTGGTGGCAGCGCTACGTCGCTCTGCTGTGCTGCATCCTCGGCAGGAGCTGGTGCAACACCAGCTGCTGCAGCAGCAACGCCTTGCTCTCCTGCAGGCTGTACTTTTGTACCTTCTGCTGCTGCTGCTGCTGCTGCAACTGCAGCAGCTTTCCTGCAAATGTCAGCAACTGCTTCCAAGTCATCCGCATAATCCGAAGCATGCAGCAGCGGCTCCTGCTGATCACTGTCAGCATCACCTGCTTGACAGCTGGCGTGTGCTGCCTGCTGTGCATCGCTGCTGCTGCTGCCGCCGCCATCGTGGTCAGGCTTCTTGACCAGGTGTGCTGGAATGGAGGCAGCCACAGCTGCTGCCAGCACAGTCAGGCCGCACGTGGTCCAGAAGACGATGCCGGGATGGAAGCCAAACACTGCAGCAGCAGCAGCAGCAGCAACAGCAGCAGCGGCATGGGTGACAGAGCACAGGTCACAAACAGACAGGCCAGCGCTATTGACGCCCCGGCCCCCCTCCATGGTAAGAAAACATGCTTATGATGAGGTCCTCAAGATCTGCTGATTGCGAAGCTTGTGCTGAACCACTACAGTCTGTATACATATGCCATGGCAGCTTGAAAAGAAACGCCGCGCACACACCAGTCAGACACAAAACTGCATCCAACTACTTCCTGCTGGGTCTGACTCCGTGTCCCCAAGACATCCTGCAACGTGCCGACAGTCCATCCCAGCTGTGACCGCAAACTACACACCACTCCTGCTGACTTGGTGTGCATATCGCACCCTCACCTGCGCTGGTCTTGGTGCAGCTGCTGAACAGCTGTGCAAATGCCAGCGGCCCCAGCCCAGTAGCAAGCGCGCGAATGCCTGCAAGCGCCCCCTGCACCAACCCCTGCTGGTCCGGCCTGCTGTGGGTGGATTTAATGCTGGATATCGCTGGGAACGACACTCCTGCAAGTGAGCCCAAGCTGACAGCTGCTAACGCCTGCCACTTAGATGTGACGAGTGCCAGCATGGCTTGCTCTATGATGGAGAACAGCAGGCCTGTGATAAGCAGGCGCCTCTCTCCCAGGAAATACGCCATGCTGGGAAGCAACGCGGCCTGCACAGCAAACAACAAACATAAGGAGTTAAGCTTGTAGCCGTATCACCAAGTCAGGAGACTAAATACAGCATGCCAGACACTGCTGTGCAAGCAGGTGTTTCAAGTCGCCATCACCAGCTCAAGCAGGCAACAAGCACCAGTAAGGTCCAAAGTAGACCTGCATTCACTGCGTTGTGCACAGTCATGCCTGAGTTGCTCACGCATGTTGGGCTCCTTGCAGGCAGCACCCAGCTCACCTGCACCACCAGGTTTGCTGCTCCAAGCAGCGTGAACAGCAGGCTCTGGTCTGCAGTGTTGAACCCCACCACCAGCTGCAGGTACTGAATCAGCATGTCTTGAATGCCCTCAGAAACCACCCCCACAATCGCCATGCACAGCGCCAGCCGCTTGAACAGGCTGCTACTGGTGATGAGGGCCCAGCTGCGCTGCAGGCTCAGCAGCGCATCCAGCGGACGCAGCTTCCAGGATGCAGCAGCAGGCGGGCACCCGGGCAGCACTGCGGCACGCAACGGCACACAGGAAATAACGCTGAGATGATGCAGTGTGCAAGAGGCAAAGGCGGAAACGGTCCAAGCCAGAGAACCTGCAGGGGCCAACATGCAATGCCATGTATGGCTGCATATGCGGCGCAGGCGTGCCTTCTCATGCTGTCTTGCTCAACAGCCAGCAGTTGGCCTCCAAGCACATGCAAACGCGAAACTGGCAGCTGTACTGGTTAACTACAGCATGGCCAGCCCGCATACATGTTTGTCAGCCTCTTGATCAAACTCTGGTCAAATAGCATGTTGGTCAAACTCTGGTCAAACTAGCATCTTGGTCAAACTCTGGTCAAATAAACACCAAACACACAAGCTGGCCGCACCTGCAGCAGTACTGCCAGGGGGCCGCGACTCTGGCACTGCCAGCAGTACGATTGTTAACGCAGCGATGACGCCTCCTGCTGCCACGAGGGTGGCAGTGTTGGCATCCAGCACCAGCAGCTGCGCTATCTGAGGCCCGATCATGAAGCCTGTGCTGTATGCTGCTATGATCAGCCCTGCAAACAGCAAGGTGTAAGAAGAAGTGTGCCACACAAGCAGTTGGTTGAGAGGCTGCAGAATCCCTGGCATCAAACACGCCTACTATGGATCCAACACGGCAGCAGACTGGAGCCACGTCTGAGGTCAAGACCTAACAAGTACCAACATGGATAGCACAGCACGCGTGCTGAGCAAACTGGCAGCTGCCTTGCCAGTAGGTCAGGTGGTAGCACAGCAGAGCTGCCGTGTCCTGCAAGCTTGCGCACCGCGTAGCATACTCACCAAAACCTGCTGTGCGATGCTGTGGCTGCAGCACGTCAGCTGTGTAGCTGAGGAACACAACGATGCTGTTGATGACGGACGTCAGCGCACTGCAGGGGTAGTACCTGCCAGTGCCAGCAGCAGACAGGCAGACAAGCAGACAAGCAGAGGAGCAGCAGGCACATACAACAGCAGCACAGAGTGAGAAGCTCAATCAAGGCGCTGTGGCAGCATCAGCTGGGTGACTAGCGCTTCTTGGGTGACTGCATGTCGCGCAAGCGAAGGGTTGCTGGGCAAGAAACCTGATTGTGATGCATGCATATCAACGCTATACCATCCAGCAGCACCAGCTGACCGCATTCACTACCCACCACACATGGTGAGATGCGCACAACCTTCCCGGGTGACTGCGCATGCACACCCATGCTGGCATCCAGCACCATCAGCTCAACAACTGCCGCGCAAGCGAAGGGTTGTTGTACCAAAGGCTTGATTGACATGCATGCCTACCAATGCTACCATCCAGCAGCACCAGCTGGCCAATTTTTGAACTTTAGATACCAAACTCACCACAGCAGCGAGGCGCGTCCGCTGAGGTACATGAACACCGCGCCAATGGGCAGGCCAGACAGCAGCAGCCCGCTGAGAATGAAGGGCTTGCGGCCGTACGCATCGCTCAGGTCTCCGATGACAGGGCTAAACAGGAACGCAAAGAAGGTGTTGGACACCAGGCTCGTCCAAGATGACCACGTCTGTGGTGGATAGAGAAATACAGAAGACAGTTGGCGCACATAACCAGAGGTTAGCAAGGTGCAGGTATGCTCAGTGGATGCAGCTGTACGAGGCGAGTAGTAGCATGGGTTGCATCTGCAGGACTGTCCATCACACATATGTTGTCTCAGCTACTACTCAGTTACATGTTATGTCATTTAGAGAGCACGCTGCATGCATGGTTTCAATGCTGTGCACAGACACAGGGGCTGCAGGTGCAGGGCCAGACACATCGCCACTGCTACTGCTGCTGGTGTGCATGCCTTCAACAGCACACAACTGCTGCTGCTGCTGCTGGTGCGGCTGCTCTCAACAGAGCTCAACACAGAAGCCCCGTTTGGTGCTAGCAGATGCAGATGCAGAAACTACTGCTGCTACTGCTGCTCACCACCACGTCTGAGTGTGCATCCTGGCATGCTGCTGGCTGCTCGTTGATCACAAACTGTTCGCAGTCTATGGGGTGGCCAGCTATGCGGCTGGCAAAGTAGTTTGTGAGCAGCGTTGGCAGCATTGGCACCAGCGTCGCAAAGCCTGCGGCAAGATAAGCACGAGCAGGCAGGATGGGCAGGGGAGGGGAGGGGGCAATTGTTGCGCACCAATGGATAGTGGTGGATGCGCCAAAGCATGCAGCAGCTAGGCAGCTACGGTGAGTTGGTAGTACAGAAGGCTTCTCAGAACCTTGCTGGCAGAAGACAGCTGGTGCATGCATGGCAAGCCACCCTATCCATGATTGTTGAGACGAAACTGCTGCTGTTGAGATGCGTGCCTACAGCTTTGCAGCATTATCATCGGCTACCACATACCAAATCTTACCCAAGCTGTACACAAACATGGAGAACAGCAGCACGAGCAGCCTCGAGCGAAGCAGGACCACCCACAGACTGCTGCTGCCATTGCGCCACTGCTGCTGCTCTGCCATGCCAGGGGAAGACGACATTTCTCAGAGCTGACTGATCTACATGGGAGCTTCACGAAACATTATTATTCGCCTGTTCACGAGCTAAATGGAAGCTGCTGGCCATACAGGTGCAACGGCCAGTCTAGCCTGTATCCTGTGGTTACTGGCAGTGCATCCTGGATGTACGTGGCTCTTCAAAACGAGCAATGAATCAAACGCCTGGTGACGCTGCTACCAAGAAGGAGTTATGTATCCGTCACCAGATGATGTGTAGCCCTGCGCATCGCGCATTACTCAACCACGCTTAACGGCAACAAAGCTAACAAACGTTTCATGGACGTAAACAACCAGCAAATAGTACTGCGCACAAGAGCTGCAATGGTCGATGCACACCACTCCCGCCTTTCAGGGCCAGCCTGGCACCAGTGCAGCACTGGTGCCAGGCAGGACGTGCACCACAAGTCTCAAAAGTGCACTGGCAGCTGCACCGCCAGCACCCTCACTACCTGCCACATGCATCACTTCATTGAATGCAGTTGCAACTATACAACATGGCACACCACCAAGTGCAATGCAATGCACTACCAGATAACAACAGCACCAGCAGAGATGCATCAAGGAATAGCAAACACAGCTGCCTTGGGTGCCGCTGCCTGCTGCCGCTGCTGCCGGCTCGCTTCAGAGGCATACATCTGCTTCAGCTGCTTCTTGGTGGCGCGTGCATCCCGCTGCAACGATTTAACAGCTGCCTTGCGTGCACGCCGCTCCTCAGCACTCTCCCCCTTTGGCCGCTCATAGATAGATGTGGCCATACTGCATCCGTCAAGCTCAGCTGCACCTTCACTGCCCGAGTCACTATCACCAGCTGCTGCAGCTGCCAGCGTCCCAGTCGTCAGCCGCTGCGGTACACCAGCCGCCGCTGCCGCTGCTGCCGCTGCCGCTGCTGCTGCAGCTGCCATACTAGCAGCACCATAGCCAGACGGCAACCCCGTCTTAGCATTCAGCTTGATCACGCCGCTGCCACCTGCTGCTGCTGCAGTGCTGCTGCTGGCGCCACGCTGCCGCCGGTGTCCAGACTCGCTCGCAATCTTTGCAGGAAAGTGGCTGATGTTCGACCGCATCGACAGCACACTCTCACAGTCCCAGCGCTCACGCTCTGCCGGCAAGTACACGTTCGCAAGCTCCTCATCTGCTAGTATACCCCCAGCTGCGCCCCTGCTGCTGCTGCCAGCCTTCTCTGCTGCTGCTTCCTGCGCTGCCAGCCGCGCCCTCACAGCTGCAATCACTGCCTCATCCTTGTCAGCAAAGCTCTCCACCTTGTTTTCAAACCCTAAACCGCCAATCTGTCGCCCCCTGAACCCTAGATCCACTGGCCCCTCACTAGGAAACTCGTCATCTTCCTCGTAGTCGTCTTCACTGTGAACTGCTGCTCTGTTTGCTGCTGCTGCTGCTGCTGGGTCCCTGCTGCGCCGCTGCTGCTGCTGCTGCTGCTGCTGCTGCCTCTGTGCCACCAGGGCCTGCAGCTGTGCAGGTCCCAGCCGCCCTGCTGTCCTGTCATCACCTTCCAAGTCACCCAGCTGCTCATCATCATATGCAGACAGCAAGTGGTCAAACTGCTCGTTCAGCATGTCGTACACATCGTTGCCCCTGCCGCTGGCACCAGGCCGTACCGCTGCTGCTGCTGGAGCTGCACTGTGCTGCTGCTGCTGCTGCTGCTGCTCGTCATCTGACAGCTCACTGCTGAACTCCTCGTCTTCCTCTGCATCACTCATACTGATCTCCATGCCATCACCAGCAGCAGCAGCAGGCTTCACTGCTGCTGCTGCTGCTGCTGCCGGACCCCCTGCTGCTGCCGGACCCCCTGCCCCTGCTGCTGCTGTCAGTACAAAGTCATCCAGCAGATCCCCCACCCCTTGCTCATCTGCTTCGCCGTCTTCACTCACCCCCTCTGCTGCTTCCATGAGCTGCTCCAACTCGGCCAGCTCAGCTGCCAACTCCCGACCGCCAATGCGGCGAGCAGCAGCAGGCGCAGCAACCTCAGACGGCACTTGCAGGACTGGCGCGTCAGCACCTGCTAACGCATCCTCAGCCGCACTGTCATCTTCTGCTGCTGCTGTTGCTGCGGCAACGCGACGGGCGTCCACTAGCTTCACATCCGCCTCAGGAGCCCGAACGCGTGGAGCTCGTAAGAAGACCGACTGTGATGCTGTCGCCTCTGCTGCGATCGCTGCTGCCGCTGCACTGCTGCTGCTGTCGGCTGCTGCTGATGATGATGATGATGAGGATGCTGCAGCAGCGGCTTGGTTGGCGTGCATTGCTGCGGAGCCTCTGCCGATGACTCTGCAGTGCTTCAGGTAGTCATAACCATCATCTGGAAAGCCAAACTGCAGCAGCTCTTTGCGACGCGCCTCAGAGATGTCCTCCTGCGTTATGGCACACATAACAATGTTGTGATAAGCAATATATGTTACAACATGTTATGAGGCAGTCACATGTGGTGCTGTAGCATCGCAGCGATTGGCAGGCAGGGGAGAGGCAGCATTCAAATGAGGTTAGGCTTCCGGTGTTGCAGTGTGTGGAGGTGAGGAGAGACGTGGGTAAAGGTGTCGTCCTGGCGCGCAGGCATGCTTACAAGGTATGCAGGGTAAGCAGCAGCCAGTTCAGAACCGGCACTTGCCGCACGCACACAAACAGTTCATGCACGCCCAGCCTGCATGCGTGGCTTGTGCAGGAGAGGCACCCACAAGTTGTGGGCATGTGGCAGACTGAAGTTAGACAGGCGTATGGTGCCTGCCCTAAGAAGCTACATACAAATACGTACAACATACTAGTGCGTGGTACAGCAGCACTGGTCAGGCAGTAGCAAGCAGCAGCTGTAGCGGCAGCAGCAGCAATGGACATGACTGCTTCCTCTCACAGCACGCACAGCATGCCCATGCTAAGACAAAAAGCAGTATTTACCTCTTCTTCGTCGTCTTCATCACCAAAGAAGTGTGCATGTAGCGCCCTGGGGTCGCTAGGGGGCTGGTCCTCCCTGCCAGCACCGCCAAGTTCCCCTGCTGGCACCAGCACGCGGTCTGGCTCTGCGTTGGCTGGATCTTCATGCTCCTCAGTTGAACGGAACACCAAAGTGTATGTCGTGGACCGCTTCTTGTCTATGAATGCCTTCTTCTTCCCCATGTCGAGCAGGCGGCACTGCCAGGCGAACGTACAAGAAGTGCAAAGGGCTTCGTGAATATGTGTTTACACCGGTGTGTAGTGGCTTTCACTTCACAGTTGAGCACGACTTGTCGCAGTGACAGATGATTTGGGTGTGTAGGCTAGCAGGGGATGCTGCTGCAAAGATGGCAACCGTGCAGACCGGTTGTCAGTCACACGTAAATCGTTTCAACGCAGCAGACAAAGGTATGCTGTGCTCGGCTGGCAGTGGTTGCCATGGTAGCAGTTGTAACTGACTGTCATGCCGTCACAGCAGTGCAGCCTGTGGCGTCACATGGTGTACCTGGACAGTGCCCAGCACCTGACTGCATGACCCACGTTCCCTGCAAGTTCACCAGCAACTAACGATATAAAAGGGCCACGTGTTACAGGCAAGCATCTGCTGCGGGCTGTCAGCAGTCCTGCCAGAGGGTAGCTGCCCAATGCCAACTTGGCCTCAGGCTAAGGCTAAACAGGCGACCCATCTCTGGCAAGCCACACACGCTGCCTATACACATGCTGTCAACAAAACTCCTGCAACAAGCTTGGCAGCAGCAAACCTTACTCTTTTAGCACAATATTGTGCTGCCGTAGTGCAGCACAGCTACTACGCCTTGCCAGCGGTTGCTGCTGCCGCACGCGCGGCTTCCCGTCGCTCCTTGCGCCTTGTGGCCGATCCCCCTTGGTGCTTATCGGCCTTCTGCTTCTGCTGCTTCTGTTTGCTACCAACATCACCTTCAGCATCAGCATCAGCCTCTCCTGCAGCTGCAGCCTTTGCCTTTGCTTCGGCCCTCTCCCGCTTCCCTGGCTTACTGCGCCGCTTGCGCTGCTGCTGCTTTTGCTGAGGCTCATTCAGCTGCTCATCACCTTCGTCATCACTGTCTTCCCCGCTGCTGTTACTCTCGTCACCAGCCGCCCCTGCCGCCGCTGCTGCTGCTGCCGCTTCCTGCTTGCGCTGCTGCTGCTTTTTGAGCTTCTTGTTGTGCTTGGCTGACGTGGTGCCCTGCTGCTTTGCGGCATCTGCTGCCAGCTGCTGCTTCAGCCGCTGCAGCCGCTCAGCGTGAGTCTCACCCTCGTCAGCCTGACATAACAGCAGCAGCAGCAGCAACAGCACCAGGTGATCAGGTGATGCGGTGACGGTCGTAAGGCATGCATACGTTGTATGCCTACGTTCTTTGCACCATCCCAAGACATGGTAAACTTCGCCAGCGTGACGCTGCAGTGTTAGTGTTACGGGGATGCATGTGGTGCAAGTAGGAGCACACACGAGCATGAAGGCAGACGTTGATGCTGACTTGCAGCATGGTCAACCCCCTATCTGCTGTACATAATGCTGACAGCGTGTGTCCGGGTGCTGGGCACCTCCTGGTATAGGGGGTGTGCGGCTGGTCTTCTGGTGAGGCAGCGCCTCAGGCCCCTGGCAGTTGGGTTTACCTAGCTGAATCGTGTGTGGCCAGCCAGTCATGTCAGCCCCCCCTGGTAATCAACAACAGAAAAATAGACAGCGTGAGCTCACCTGCTTGCGTGGTGCCGGTGCGTCTGCTGCAAACACAATGGCTGGCTCGTCCTCTTCCCAGCCCTTCATGTGCCCCTTGTGCTTCTACAGCAGCAGCGGCATCAGCCAGGGACAGACACAGCACATGGATGTGCTAAGCTAGCATGCATCGATAGCCGATTGCGTAAGCCGCATGCTTGCACATGCTGCCTGTGATGAGGCTACAACAGGTAGCTGAGTATCATCTGATGTCAAGCTGTGCAAGCCAAGGTGGTGCTTGATCTGAGCAAAGGGTCTCAAAGTGCAGTCTGCAATGATTTTCAAATAGCTGCACTGATGCCGCCACCACCAGTTGTAGCAAATGACAGGTGCTGCATGTTGCTCAATCAACCAAGTCAGCAAGTTGCCTGTTCCGTTAGCAGATTTGTTCACGTCTGGGCCCACCTTGCTCTGCATGTGTGTCCTGTAGGCCTGTGCATTGAGCAGCAGCGCGCCACAGGGCGCGCAGCGCAGCGCAACCCCCTGCAGGTGGCAACGCAGTCGATGAGAGGCTTGTCAACATCAGCACACCAGAGGTAACACAACAATGTGTGGGAAAGACCAGCACACCAGAGGTAACACAACAACGTGTGGGAAAGACCAGACATAGCATGTTATGGTGACACAGCTGTGTGTGGGAAGGACCAGACACAGCATGTTGTGGTGACACCACAGCTGTCGTGCTGAGCTGCGAAGGGTGGTATAAGGAAAAATACAAGTGCACATGCTAACAGCGCAGCAGTCAGAAGGTGCACTCCAAACTGCCATGATGCAGCGCGACCTGTTTCACAAATTTGTGCTTACAGCTGATGTAGACGCATACAGTCATGGCAAAACTGTCTGTGGCGCTGAGTTTCTGCTGCCTGGCATAGCCACGCACCCGTACGGTTTCTGCCAGTGGTGCCTCAGACCAGTTCCTGCACAACGACACAGCGCACAACACGCAACGGGGGCAGCAGGTGTAAGAGTTGCACTGCTGCTGATGTACTGCCGATGCTGCTGAGCGCCCTGCACATTCAAACATCACTGCCTAGTCACACGAAACACCAGAACACCAGACGACAGCCATTATCCACCGTTCCTTGTGCATGTATGTGTGTCACCACATGTTTGCACACTCCCTCACTGTCTGATTCGTTGCCTTGCATGCCATGTTCAGCTGACCCAGCATCACCGCAATATTTATACCGCAGGTGTGGCAACCAGGGCAAGCACCGTGGCAACAGCAACGTGCGGCCCGGCTCCCGTTTCCTGCTGCTGGTATGTAATATAACATAACATAACACAACAATAACCAAACATGACAGCCAGGCCCCGTCACTCACTTTTCCACCTCTTCAACCTCCAAGTCGGGCTCCCCTTCGCTGCCGCTGCCACTTGCACCCTGCATGTCCTCCTCCCCACTGCTGCTGCCAGCACCCCACTGCTGCCGCAGCAGCTGCTGCCGCTGCTCGTCGTCACTGCCTGTCTCGTCTTCTTCATCACCCAACCCTGAACCGCTGTCCCCCTCGTCACTGCTGCTGCCAGGGGCCGCTGCTGCTGCTGCTGCCGCCGCAAGTTTTGCAGCACGGTTATGTACCTGCTGCGCTTTAACCTGCTGCTGTTGCGGCTGCTCTTCCTCTTCGTTGCTCATCTGCGCATCGCTGCTGCTGCCTGGCTGCTCTTTACTATCATCCTCATCAAGCATTTCGGCATCCTCATCGCTGCTGCTTGCCTGTGCTGCCAGCTTCTGCTTCTTCTTCTGCTGAACAGCACCAGCTTCCTGCTGCCGTTTGTGTGTAGCTGCTGCTGCTGCTGGCTTGACACGAGCAGCCGGCTTAGCTGATGGCTTCTGCTGGGAAGCCGGCAGCGTAGTGCGGGCAACTGCTGCTTCAGCTGCTGCAGCATCGCCCGACGACTGAGAGTCTCCGCTGCTTTGTGTCTCACTGTCAGCCTCATCTTCACTCGCAAGGGAGCCCTTGTCTGCATGGCGTGGCGGCAGCACAGTGCAAACAGCGGCAGCAGCAGCAGCCAGCGTGGACAGAATCATCAGGCTAGCCACGTGGACGGATGCCAGGGTCAATTTCATCGCTTAGTCACCAAACTCAAGGCATAAATGCTACACAGACTGGCTGGCCAGCCCCAGGCTGCCTCTGACAGCAGTAGCACTGCAGCACTCTTCTCACCAGACGAGCTCTCTGAGCTGCTGGACTCCTCATCACCGTCTCCAGCCTGCCATTTGTACCTATCCAAACGCTTAAGCATCGTGTGTTTGCCTTCAACCCGCGTCAAGTAGGTGTCGAATATCTGCTGGCCGTGACCTGACTGCTGAGGTACAAAACACTTGCATTAAAACGTTTCTTAGCTACTGATGCTATGCTTGCAGCGATACGTGAGCAGGCTCTCGCAGTGTCGTAAAAGTGGTGGGCGAATGACAACTAGGGTGGGAGCTATGGTTCGTAGGTGCCATGAACGCCCATTCGCATCTGTAGTGTTCCGTTCACCGAATTTAGTTTTAAGTTTGCGTTGAGCTTCGTGTCTGTCACCAAAAAGTCGTTTAGTCAGTACTGGTTGCTGATTCCTGGTTCCTGGTTCCTGGTGTTGATCACTGCCTACGCCCTGAAAAATATCACATGCTTCTGAAGGCAGCATCAGTGCCCAAGTGCATGGGCCTAGGGCGTAGAAGCAGCGTTGCTGGAGTGGCAGTAGCAACACTGCAAAGGCGTGGCACGATGTGCAGGAACCATGCACCGGCAGCCTGGGCTGAGACGAAGCTATCAGACGCCAAGTATGCGTCCGAGCTCGCCGCAGCCTGCGAAGCTGTGACCTTGGCATCCAAACTGTGTCAGGTAAGCAGTCAGAAGCAGTGTCAGGCAGAACCATCGTGACCCTGCATCGCATTTGCATTGCAGCCTGAACATGCTGCTTTAGGCTCCAACCATCCCTTGTAACATTTTGGTGGCTAAGGCCTCATGCTTGTGCTGCTACAACTGCCACCTGTTGTGCTGCGTGTACTGTCTGGTGTGCATGATCTGACAATGACGCCCGGCACTTCACATGGCACTGCCAACTTGCACGTAGAGAGTGCAGCAGCAGCTGACGTCTACGGAAACAGCTGGCAAGAATGATGACTCACCTGTTACAGTGGCAGACTATGGTGAGTGCTTCTTGCCGATCACAGCTTCAAGTGTAAGCAGCATACAGTTACATTTCATGTTGCAAAGCATTCAGGTCTGCAGTGAGCAGCAGGTTCTACACACCAAGCTTTGGCAACCGGTAACCAACCCATAGACGTGCCCTGCAGATCACCACTGGCAGCAGTGCTGTATGCGATCAGTGACAACGTCGCAGCAGCTTTATCTTGCATGACATGCACCGAGTGCCAACAAGCCTGTAAAGCATTAGCCCTGGCTGTGCATGCGCTCACTGCAACAGTGCAGTGCAGCACTTGACCGATTCAATTGGCAGCTTGGCACCGTGCAGCGGCACTGCACAATCACCACACAATACTGTGAGTTGCTCCTGACGTAATTCCTGATACTCCTGCCACAATGCCGCATGGCTGTGTATGTCCTGCTGTGCTGGCAGGTGCTCAGGCACTGGTGGCATGGGCGCTGCAGCGTGCTGACCCTTCAGTGAAGCTGTCGATGGTGGCAGAGGAGGATGCTGCTGACCTCACGTGAGCACCGCAATCGCAAACAGCTAACAACAGCAAAGCAGCAGCAGCAGCAGCTAGGTAGCAGGAGGAGTGACGCAAGCAGGGATTTGCAACTGGTGGCAGCGGAGGATGCAGCTGATGTTTTCCAAGCACCGTATGCAGCTGATGCATGCAGCTGACGATTTTCATGACCCACCCCTGCATGTGTGCATTTGTGCTGTGTGCTGGCAGGGCTCCCTCTGGTGCTGCGATGCTGTCTCGCATCACGCAGCTCATCAACAGCGTGCTGGCAGAGGTGAACGGCGCAGCACCTCTCACAGAGCAGGACGTGGTGGCACTCATCGGTGAGTAACGCCCTGAAAGTTAGTAGCACAGTAGCACTCAGTAGTATGTTGGACTTGATCCCTTGTGTTGAACATTAGCAGGATCATTTCATATCTTGTTCGGCCTCGCAGCAACATCAGTGGTAGACAGTAACTACAGAGGAGTTCGGCCGCGCTGCTCTGCTCTGTTCTGTTCTGGCACACATGCATAATAAACACTCCCACTGTGAACAGCCCGTGTAGCCGGGCTTGCTTTTGCAACGTACATGGCGGCTTGGGCCTCTTCTGCTGCTGTTGCTGCTGCTGCTGCTGCTGCTGTGCCTCAGAGCTGGGTGGCAGCCAGGGGGGCACTGAGGGGCGGCACTGGGTGCTGGACCCCATTGACGGCACACGCGGCTTTGTAGGCATGCGGCAGTACGCGGTGTGCCTGGGCATGCTGCAGGTGAGGCGTTATAACAGACGGTGCTCACAACTAGGACATGGCTACACTGAGCTGCCCGTGTTTCACATATCTGCCTCCTGGTCTGTCTGGGTGTCAAACGTATAGGCTCGGTCCTGTTGTTGCTGTAATCTGCAATGCCTGCAGGATGGTGAGGTGGTGCTGGGTGTGTGTGCCTGGGTGCACGACGTTGCCCTTGTTGCTGCAACATTGTTGCTGCAGCGCTTTTATAGATGCGCCTCCTGGATCTGCATGAAATGAAACGTTTAGCGATGGGCTCTGTCATGTTTTTGCTGTGTTGCTGCCTGCAGGATGGTGAGGTGGTGCTGGGGGTGCTGGGCTGCCCCAACCTGCCCCAGGGCACAGTCGCAGACGATGATGGAGGCGCAGGTGCGTTATGTGATAAAGGTTATAATTGTTACATGTGACGGTACGTTGCAATGACAGAGCAATACACACTATGGGTAAACTTGTGGCTGCCAGAGTTGTGAGATTTCAATGCCTGCGGCGTCCTGAACAAGTATGCTTGGCTGTGTGCGCTCTTCTGCACCCTTACTGCCTTACCTGTAATGCGCAGCACACCACCAATTTCTTGCGCATTCACATACACATGCAGTTCGGCGCAGCTGACCATCTGTTGTCTGTCTGGCAGGCGCTGCAGGCAAGTCAAACAGCGCAGATGTGGGCTGCTTGTTTCTTGCCCACCGCGGGGCTGGCGCATTCATGGCGCCGCTCAACACAGCGTCAGGCAGCAGCAGCAGCGCAGCAGACAGCAGCAGCAGCGCAGCAGACAGCAGCAGCTTGCGGCGCATCAGCGTCCGTGATTACTCGGACATGGCCAATGCACGCTTCATGGAGAGCTATGAGAGCCGCCATTCGGACCACAACTTCACAGCTGCAGTAGTGAGTGGCGTGGTTGCAGGGGCTTGGCCTGTGTGTTGACCAGAACTTGTGCTGGCTGTCGCCGACTTGCGACTAGTGAGGGCCCGCCTTAACCTTCGGTGTGCCCTAGCTGGCTGTGCGCGTCATGAATGATAGACAATGACTTGTGTATGCCATACAACTGCAAGCTGTGGTGCTCTAGTTGGTGTCGAGCATTGACCTGGGGGCTAACCCCACTTGAGCTCACAGACATGTTTGCAGTGTCTCGTTCTTGTCTGTATGTGTGACTGTCACCATGAGCCAGCAGCTAGTGTGCACTGTTTCTCTCGCTGTTGTCACTGTCTACACGCATTGGCCCTCAACATCTGAGCCTCACTGTGCTGCTGCACCTACCTGCTGTCCTGCAGGCGAAGCAGGCTGGTGTGTCGCTGCCGCCACTGCGCATGGACAGCCAAGTCAAGTATGGTAAGCAGCAGCAGCAGCAGCAGCGCTTCTGGCACTGCAACGGGGGCCAACCATCAACATGGCACTGTTGTGAACCAGTGGTCTCACCGTTGCTCCCGACTATTGCACTTGCAGCATCCTCAAACAGCTGAAGTTGCCGCAAATTCTTTCAGCTACCGTGCGCGTGTTCTCACCGGGTTGCTACTTGCTGTGCTGTGCTGTGCTTCGCGTGTTTGCCTGCAGGCCTGCTGTCGCGTGGTGACGCGGGCATCTTCATGCGCTTCCCTCCAGCCAGCTACCGTGAGAAGATTTGGGACCACTGCGCGGGCTTCCTCATCGTGGAGGAGGCAGGCGGCAAGGTGAGGGCCTGCATCTGCTGCATTATGCTGCATGATCTGCTGCAGTATGTTTCCAATCACGTGAAATGCAAAACCTTCTCATGGTGAGGGCCGGCAGCATCGAGCAACAGATCATGGCCTAGAGGTTGCCATGTCCTTTGCAGCTGGCCAACAATGTGCCCACAGTGCGCATGGCATGACTCTGTGCAAGCAGGGCTGTTGTTAGGGCGGGTGCGAGTCAGTATTTGTGCTGGCATTGGCTGCTGCCTTTGGTGTCGCACAGCCACATTGCTGCAGCATTCTGCTGTACTGCCAGGCACCTCTGCAACCTTGCACTGCTGATTAGTGGCTGCCTGCCCTGCTGCCTGCCCTGCTGCCTGCCCTGCTTGGAATCTCACAGGTGACAGATGCTAGTGGTGCTCGTCTGGACTTTGCGCGTGGCCGCTGGCTTGACCTGGACGGAGGCATCATCGCAGCACCACCGTCAATACACGGAGCTGTGCTGGCTGCAGTGCAAAGCGTCCGCGCCAGCAAGCTGTGATTGAAGTGGTACTGATACACGTGCATGTTTGGCGTGCAAAGCACACCACACAGTTTGTTTCATGTTTCGGCTTGTGATGCGATTGATTGGGAATCCTGCGTGGCCCAGCACATCCTGTGCCAGGATGTTCAGAGTGCATATTTCTGTTGGTCCCGCAGATTTGGCGCCAAAGGGTATGGGCAGTCGCAGCTGGCTGCATGTGTGAAACTTGTTTTCTCAGTTTCAGCAAGTAATAAATATTTTCAAGCTATTGATTGTTGACGTCGTTGAGCAAGTAGCTGCGCGAGGAACCTTGCGCTGATGAGTACCACTCCATGGATGCAAAGCACAGGCTTTGATTGGGCAAGAGTGATCACACCAATAGTTTGAGTACATATATGGCAGCACTAGGAGCAAGCGTGTGTACCGAATGCACAGCCGGTGTGCCAAGCCCCGAACCTGACGAGAAGGAGAGGCAGCACGTTGTTCAGGTGCTGCCTCAACCAAAGCTGATCAGAAATTTACTGCTGAACGTTTGGGAATTGGTTGATTGCCCAAAATTCAAGCAGCTCAAGTCTCCTGAATCTGTCGATACCGACACTGCCGATGTGTTCAATACCGTGCATACTCTGCGCGATCATTTTATTGCATTCGTTAAGTCGTATTCAATCCACAGTCATTATCAAGGTCAGTCCAGATAGAGTCGGCACCTGCTGTGCCCTACCTGAGAGCTGTCACCCCTGGTGAAGCTGCAGGATGACCCAGCCTCGCTATTGAGCATTGTCCAAGCGTGTCGACATGATATGAATGGCTCGGATATTCAGCAACAAACTATAGAACAGCAGCCATGATGGTACCCTTATTTTAGCCAGGTGTACTACTTCTGCCTGCAATGATGATTCAGGTGGTTTGTATTAGGCGCACTGAGCCCGCTCTGGCCTCAGCAGAGTGCTGGTCGTGGCAATCGGTGCCCCTCGGTGAAGAATGGAGCAGGCAGCGCCCCAGGTGAGTTCAGAAGCACAGTTTTACGGTTCGATCGAGTTTCTGATGATTAAAACATGGTTTGACAAGCTGTTGCTGGGCGTCACTCGAGGTGCATGGGGACTCCACTTGTTGCTCGCTTTGCAGACTTGTGACGCGCTGCTTCCTGCTTTCCTTGCACACAGTGCAGCCCCTTATCTTCCTTGATCAACTACCATCGCGTGCGGTAGCCTACGGAGCCGGAACACCTGCTTACGCAGGCCAGGGCAGCAGCAACTGGTTTGTGCCATCAGGGGCCTTCAATAAGCAGCTAGGACCTCCCTTAGACAACTGTGGCCGTTCTTGCAGCGGCTCTAGTGCTCTCTCCAACGATCCTTCTTTGGATCCAGGAGTGCTTCACAACTGGCAGCAGGAGACCATGGCAGGCTCGCTGCCATCCTTGCAGCAGCATTTCATGCAGCATCAGCAGCACGTGGGCCTATCTCCTGGCCACAGCTGCCAGTCAAACACACTAGACGTGCAGCTGCAGGACATGTTCAGCAACCAGGACTACCAGCAGCAGCAGCAGATGCAGCCAGGGCAGCAGCAGGAGCAGGGCGCTGCAGCAGACGCAGCCTACTCCTGGCATCAGGTAGTGCAGAACCCGGGCCTCAAGCAAGCTGCCTCGCGCATATGTGAGGAGCAGCTGAGCTTTGACTTGGATCAGCAGCAGCAGCAGCTGGACAGCACCATGCTGCTTGGCGTCACAGCCAACGGCGACTTCCTGCAACCAAATGCAGCAGCAGCAGCAGCAGCAGCAGCAGGCTACAGCCCAGATGTGTCAGGCATGCACTCTGGCAGTGGCTGCCTAACCTCTCCCTCTCATGCAGCAGCAGGCGAGGAGGCATCAGGTGACGGTGCAGCAGAGTGTGCTGGCGATGGTGCGGAATGCAGCGGCGGCAAGCCTGTGCTTCCTCACGTCTCGTTGAGGGTCGCGTGTGGCGACATGATTGGGACGCTGCTGGTGCACCGCGCGCGCATTGTCATTAACGAGGGCACTGGTGATGAGAAGGAGGTGTCTCCCACTGAGTTTGAGCGGTTGGGGGGCAGGAGCGCCACCAAGAAATGGAAGCAGAGCATCAGGCTGGTCAACGATGATGGTGAGCGCCGTGTTTGTTTGGTAGTTGTGTGTTGGTGTTGTCATGGTTGAAGTGCATGCAGATTGGGATGTGTAGCTGGTGTCTGGGAAGCGATGAGAGATTAGCCATATGTATGCATGGCGGCATGTGCATGAACGTGCCACAGCAGTTATCACAGGCAGGGTGAAAGCAGAGCGCCTGGCTGGTTAACGCTGATGATGGGGTGGTGCAGCAGGCAGGTTGAATCCAAACCTTGTTATGTCTGACTAGGATAGGCATCTGTAGTGCATCGGCGCAGACCTGCCATAATACTTTCGACTGGGCGGCTTACTGCATGTGCGTGCGTATGGTAGCTGTGCAGCTAGTGGCAGTCTGAATGCATGTAGCTATGCGTGTGCCTGTATGCTTGGAATGCAGCCCCCTTAATACGCTACCTTCAAATTGCCGACCTTGCTGCTGCCACCGCTACTACATGTAAAATCACACTGCATTTGAGCCTGACATTGCTCATCTACTATACAATGCACCCAAACTCAACAAACACACCATCTGACGCGTGCTGTCGATGCTTGCTCCTGCGCCGCACCCCACCCATCCCTCTCCAATGCTCCATCAGGCGAACTGGGTAGGCCTGTTGGCGAGTGGTACGTCATGCAAGGCTTGGAGCAACCCAAGAAGCCGCGCGAGCCAAAAGACGGCATCCTAACCGGCAGCAACAACACCTCAGCGCGCTCATCGTCGCCGCCACCTGACCAGCGCGGCAAGCACGCAGGCAGCAGCAAGGCGCCTCCCGTGCACAAGCGGCCGGTGCGCGCAGCAGCGCGGGATGCGGACCGGCATTTCGCGGCAGAGGCGGCGAGCAGCCCTGAGCTGTCAGCGCCACCTACGCATGCACGCGTGTCCAGCCGTAGGGCAGGCCGGGGCACTGCACGTACTGCTGCTGCAGCAGCAGCAATGGCATCGCCGCACGCTGTGCTGGAAGATGCTGGGTCCGGCACTGCTGACTCGCCTGACATGGCAGCAGATGCTGCTGCTGTTGCAGCTGCCGGCAGCGGCGGCGCCGCGCTGCTGCTGCACGAGCAAGCCTCCTGGCATCCCCAGCAGCAGCAGCAGATGATGATGCTGTCGCGCACAGCATCGCCAGGCCTTCACGCAGCGTCAGACGACGCAGCGATCAGTGAAGCCACTGCTGCTGCGCTCGACGCCGCAGCGCAGGGCGAGTATCAGCTGCCGCCAGGCGCTGCTGCTGCTGCTGCCGCGCTGCCGTCAGTAGGCAGCGATGGTGGTATGCTGCTGGTAGCTGTGCCTGTGGCGCAGCCGCTGCCTGGTGACGCGAGTCAGGCTGTGATTGAGATGACGGCGTACCTGGAGGGTCGCAGGACGCTGCCGCCGTGGCGGCTGCTGCCGCTGACGCAGCGTCCGCTGGTGGGGCGATGGCTGGTGCCGCTGCGGCAGCTGTTTGTGCTGGTGAGTGGTGTGGCCCGCTCGCACAGTGATGAAGTTTTGGAGGCGTGGGGATGGCTGTATGCATTGCAGGGCTGCTGCACAGGTTTTTGGGTGGTGAGAGAGAGCCAGTTTTTGGGTGGTGAGAGAGAGGCTCGGTGGCCTGACCAACACCTTTGTGTGCATGTGTGTTCTTGCTGCACTGCCCATGCATCGCTCCATCCGCGCTTGGAGGCAGCTAGTCAAACAACGCACGTATTGCACCACCTGCATCCTATCCTTGCGCACTCTGCAAGCACGCTGCCTGCAGCGACCCATCCTGTTTCTTCCACACTCTATATTGACTGCAAGTTGCTTCTCTTTGCCCTGCTGCCGTTCCTGCCTAATGCTCATCTCCGCATCAGGTGATGCGTGCTGGCAGCTACATTCGCATCAAAGATGACCTGCTGCTGTGGCAGGACCTCGCTAGCCAACTCGGACTGCCGGCTTGGCCCTGCGCTGACGTTCCAGACCCCCTGCGCGCCCTGCAGCAAGTCTACCGGGACTACCTGCTGCGCTTTGAGGGCCGCTTCAGCCTGCCAGAGCAGCCAACAGCAGCAGCAGCAGGGTTGCATCAGTCACCTGCATTGAGCTCGGCTACGCAGTACCCCAGCAGTCAGCAGCAGCAGCAGATTGGCGGTATGGCTGCAGCAGCGATGCTGTCGAGTATGCAGGCTGGGTACTTGATGTCCCCAGGTAGCAGCATGCAGCAGCAGCAGCAGCAAACGGGGATGCTGCAGCTGCAGGCGAGCGGGGAGTGCCCTGCGCCTGCAGCAGCAGCAGCAACAGCTGACAATAACAACTTTAACAACAGCTTGATGCAGCCTGGGCAGCGGCGGCTGCAGTCGCAGTTCAGTTTGACAGGTGGCATGGTGTTGGATGACACACTCAGTGGGGACCTGTTTGATCTACTGACAGACCTCATACCTGATAACGACGCTGTGCTGCCAGCTGCAAGCAGCGCCATGCAGCAGCAGCAGCAGCAGCCAGGCCAGCTGGCTACAGCCGCAGCAGAGCAGCAACAGCAGGGCGATGCTGCTGCTGCTGCCTCGAGCGCAGCTCTGCAGCGGCAGCATCCTGAGATGTCGCTTGTGCAGCAGCGCCACCGGCTGCAGCAGATGCAGGCACAGCTGCAGCAGCAGCAACAGCAGCAGGTGCAGGGTCTGGCAGCAGAGGTTCAGATGGGAGCTGCTGCTGCGCGTGCAAAGCGGCCGCCACCGCTGATCCGCTGTGGCGACAGCGATGTTGTAAGCCTCATGGATCAGACTGACGTGAACCGCTTGCTGCATGACTATCAGCAGCAGCAGCAGCAGCAAGCGCCACACCCGCAGCAGCAACACCATCCTGCACTGCGGCAGCAGCAGCAGTCGCAATCAATGCGCCAGCAGCAGCAGCAGCAGCAAGTGGCATCCGGCATGCAGGCCATTCCTCCCCGGCCTGCTGCTGGTCAGCTGGCAGCAGCAGTAGCTGGTGCAGTGGACCGCGCTCAGAGCCAAGACCTCCAGGTGCTGATGCAGAGCTACTGGCAGCGCCAGAACCAGCAGCAGCAGCAGCAGCAAGTCCAAGTGCCAGATCAGCAGCAGCAGCAGCATGTTGGTGAGGGAGGTCCGGAGTTTGAGCCGCAGCTTGAACCCCAAGCAGCTAATGACGTCATGAGTGGGATGCTGGAGGCTCTGCAGCTAGCAGATGACGGCCAGGCGATCAGCGGGCAGCAGCAGCAGCAGCAGCAGCGGCCAGCAGTGCTTGGTGGCAGCAGCGATCAGCTGCTGCTAGTGCAGAAAGATGAGAGCAGCAGCGGGGAAGGGCGGGAAGCAGCATGGGCAGGACATCTGATGCCTGCGCGTACCAACCTGCTTGCTCAGGGGTCTGTTGGCGCACACCTCGTGAGCTTGATGCCGCAGTTGCAGCCACAGTCCGGTGGGGGACTGCAGGACGCAGCCAGTGCACCTAGCGGCAACGCTGGCAGCAGCAACGGCAGTATGCTGCCACCGCCGTCTAGCCAAGCAATGCCTGCTCCCCCACCCAGACCGCCAAGCGCAGCCGCAGGTGCTGCAGGTGCTGGCAGCAGTAACGGCAACAACACCCAGCAGCAGCTGCAGCGTGGCAATTCGGAGCTTCAGGCGTTTGAAGGTGGCCTGCTGCGGCTAACCACGCCAAACAGTGCACTGATTGGATCTGTGCTGGACTCACCGACAATGCGTGGCAGCTTGGGTGGTGGTGGCGGCAGCGGCGCTGGCTGGATGGACATATCAGAGCAGTTGGTGCCGATGCAGCGGCTGCAGTCTAACGACTTGCGCGGCATGACGGTTGAAATGACGGGGCCAGATGGTCAGGCAGCAGGGCCTTCAGCGGACGACTTTGCTGCAGTGCTGCAGATGTGGTGAAGTAGAGTGTCAGGCGATGCATGTGATGCAGGATGCAGCAGGGTGTCAGGCGTCTGAGCTGTAGGCGGTTTGTGTGACTAGGCTGTACAGGGTCGTATCCAGATGCGAACAAGTGCAGCTGCAGGGCTGTTGCGTGCATGATGCATCCTGCTGCTGTGAGTGTGCAACTGCTACAGCCCCTTGCACAGGCACCAGCATCAGCCGTGGATGTTTGCCGCCAATTGTGCTGAACGAATCGCTGTTGTCTGCAGGCATATATCTGTTTCTCTGTGCGGCTGCCGAATCCTTTGCTTGCTTGCAATGCTTGTTTTGGTAGCACTGGCTGACATTAGAACGCAGGATTTTGCAGCGCCCTTTGCTGTTTGGACAAGCAGATCTGTTGCTGGGAGCAGGGGTATTTGGCACCTGTGCTCTCTCAGGCCAGATACAGCATACTCGTTTGCCTGGCTTATAGCTGTGCAGCACACATGTGTGTGCATCTCTGTGTGGTGCTCTGCACATGCAGCGTGTTGCAGAGCAGCTTCTGGCACTTTTGCCTGGCAGGGTGATTGTTATGCTGCTTTGGCCAATCGCTTACTACGTAGCATACGCAGCTCTTGGCGCTTTGGTTGCAGCTGCAGCACTGCTTTTGTTTGTACAGCTGCGCGTGCGCATATGCCTGGGGTATAGCTTCCTATCACACATGCAGCCGCATGCGACCCCGCATGTTTTAGCATTTTGAAGCATGTGTGGGCTTGTTGAGGCGTGTTGCTGCCTTCAGGGTTGGCTGTCCACAGCTCTATGCGAGATTTGTATTGGCTAGGCGCCACAGCAGCAGTGCATTTCATATGCGCGGGGCCGCAGGCGCACTTTGAGGTGTTTCTGTGGCTGCAGGTGTTTACGTGCGTGCGTTATAAGGCCATTTGTGGCTGCAGTGTTGACGTGCGTGCATTATAAGGCCATTTGTGGCTGCAGCTGTTGACGTGCGTGCGTTATAAGGCCATTTGTGGCTGCAGCTGTTGGCGTGCGTGCGTTATAAGGCCAGTTGTGGCTGCAGCTGTTGGCGTGCGTGCGTTATAAGGCCAGTTGTGGCTGCAGGTGTTGACGTGCGTGCGTTATAAGGCCATTTGTGGCTGCAGCTGTTGATGTGCGTGCGTTTCAAGGCCAGTTGTGGCTGCAGGTGTTGACGTGTGTGTGTTATAAGGCCAGTTGTGGCTGCAGGTGTTGACGTGCGTGCGTTATAAGGCCAGTTGTGGCTGGCGGGGGGGGGGGGATGTGACGCTTGCTTGCCTGACTTGGCAAATCCACAGCTGGTAGCTGCAACCTGTGCAGAGTTGTATGCTTGCTTTGTTGCATGCTGTTGCTCTATGCTAAGCGCGCACACTGTGGCAATAGCAAGCACTGCGGGCATGAGTGAAGGCGGAGATTTGCAGATGTGACTGTAGGGATTTGCAGATGTGCGCAAGCAGCTAATGCACCAGTACTGTTGTGGCTCAGACCTGCCACAGCAGTCGGTGGCTTGCCTTGCGACTGTCCTTGTGCAGCAGGGGGTTTGGCAGTGCATGGGTTGGGCGTAGGGTTGCTTGGGGAGGGGGTCATAATGCAGCCATGAGGATTGACTGCTGGATCCTTAGCGCTAGCGCTGTGTACGGCTGTCTTTCTTGCGTAGTGTTGCTGCTGTTTGAAGGCATAAACTGAAGGGATAGCTGGTACGAGCAGCCTGAGCAGTGAGGCTGCGTACTCATTTTGTGTTTGAATATAGCCGTATCAGACTCGACATGGTAGCTTTCGTTGGCAGTCACAGGTTTGGGTTTCGCGGCATGCAGCCGCAGGCAGTGTGGTGACGTGGGCTGTTGGCGAGTGGGTCTTGGCTTCACTGCGGTGGCGCTACATGAATGACGCGGGCAAAACAACATGCGCATCCCAGTGCTGCTGCACTCTACCCACCTCCCTACATTCCGAGTTCTCTTCTTTTCTCTGTGGTTGTGCCATGCATCTTTTGGGCTCCCTGCAGCGCGCGCTCCTACAACATCTTAGTTGGAACGTTTGTTGCGGCTGATGCTTAGCATGTGGTGTAGTTTGAGGCCCGCTGCGCCGCCAGGTGGCAACAAGCTTTTGGGTGCTGCTGCTTGCAGTGATGCTGTGTTGAGGTGCTTTGGGCTGCGCATGCAGTACAAGCATAGCCGGCAGCGACTGCAGCTGCACGCTGGTGGTCTCGCGCTACCGTTGAGAAGCACTACGAGATCTGTACGAGTGCGTCTTTGGGGCTGCGCGGCTGAGTACGGGGTCTGCCAATGTTGGTGTTTTGTTGGCACCAACTGTTTGTGGTTTGGGGCAACACCGTGGCGGGCGGTTATTGCGTTTAGGCTTGGGGCTTGTGAGGTGCACTGACGCACTGACGACTCTGCGCATCCCATGTATGGCTGTGCTGTGCACAGTGTCTTGTACGTGGCATGTTTGGGTGTGACTCGTGACAGCCGCAGACGTTTGGCTAGTTTCTCCCAGTTCACATACGCTGCTGCATGACATCAGACGGGGTGTTAAGTCGCGCGGCAGTGTCTTTACATCGGTTGTTTTCTTTGTTGTGGTTTCAGATGCAGTCAATCTCCTGTATGTACCAAGCACGTCATACCATATACACACAATAATATATTTACTTTACGCTACTCATATGTGTTGTGCTTTGTGTTGGTGGGGCGCGCTGCATATTCAACGCAGAATGTCAGCGGAGTGTGTGTGAATGCCTGCGTTGGTTGAAACGCATGTTGCTTTACCTGGCACATGCGAAAGTCTGCAACCGCGTTGGGCTACATTCTCAGGCACACTGCAAAAGATACAGTTATGCTTGTTGTTGAGGTTTCATTGTTCTTGGTTGGTAGTTTTGCTTGGAAGCACACACATAACATGCCACACACAATGCTGCCCCTCCTGAGGTCTGGAGGACGGTTGGCTGTCGACTAGCAGTTGGCAAGGCCCCATGTGTGTTTGTGCGCTGCACTGTCAACACATTTCGAGTCGGAATGTGACACGGCAGGTACAGCACACCGTGTGGTGCCAGCGGGCCCACCTGCGGCTACGTTGTGAGGTAACTGTGGCACAATGCACATGTTGGCAAGCGCCACGACACTCAAGTCACAAGATAGTGCACAGCCAGGGTGCGGCTCCAGCTTGTGACATGTGCCGGCAGGTGGGGGGTCAATAATACTGCACGTTTGCAGCGACAGCTGCATTGTAATTGGCTCTTTTGAGGTGTGTGTTGAGAAGGCCTGACACAACGCGGTTTGATATTTGCGCACGCTGTGGGACATCTTTGGGCGGCCGTGTAGGGCAATCCATGGCCGCCGCTGCAGCTGGTTAGCAGCGTACGCGTTGCATCTGCAGCTGCCACACACGAGCCCGGCCTAAGCACCGCTGCGTTGAGGGTGGGTGTCGTGGGAGTGAGCTGATCGTATGTGGGCAGTCCAGCAGGCTCCTGTTGCTTGTTACTGCTGCTGACGCTGGTCTGAGCGTTGCTGTCACCTGAGCATCGCAGCATCAGGTTAGAGGTTTGGTTTGCCGGCAAATTGCGTGTGGTGCCCCACTGCAGAGAGGATGGTGCGGCTGTTGGCACCTGACAGTACCTCAGCATTGGCATTTGTAGAGCTTGTGCTATGACTAGAGGTGTGCACAAACCCTCAGCACGTTGTCCTCTGATGCTAGTCTATTAGCTGCTGTTTGCGTCATGTGCATGGTACAACCTAATATGTTGCACAACTGGGCCGGCTGTCGTGCTTTCGTTCGCAATGCACTGCATATCACTGTCTCTGCCTTTTGTGGCTGCTGGCCAATCAGTTCAGCAAGCACCATGGTGTGTGGCCGGCCGATGGTGGCGCCAGCCGGGGTGTGCACCATCGCTGGTACCAAGGGTTGGCGCCTTGTATGCTGTTAGCT
Source organism: Tetradesmus lagerheimii (assembly GCA_902809745.2). Lineage (NCBI taxonomy): Eukaryota > Viridiplantae > Chlorophyta > Chlorophyceae > Sphaeropleales > Scenedesmaceae > Tetradesmus > Tetradesmus lagerheimii. The sequence continues at coordinate 19,949 of CADDIJ020002723.1, read as the reverse complement.
GTCAAGCTACACTGCTGGTTGATAGATGGGCTCGCAAGATCACCTATTACAGCAGCAGCGTTTCAAACGCTCGGAGCTGCTTGTGTAACAGACAGGTCTGAGCTGTACAATTTGCGTCAATTACATAAGCTTCAAGCTGATCATCAAAAAAGGGCGCAGACTCGAGGTGTATCTCATTAGGTGAGGGAGGCGGCTATACTGCGCAGTTTTTTTTGTGGGTTACAAGCTATACTGCGCAGTATTATCAAATGCATGCAGTTGACCCAGGCTGGCCCTGCCAAGCCTTGCCGTCACGGCAGCCAAAAGTCACGTTGCCAGTGGCAACGCATGATGGCTTGACCTGCTGGTGAAGTTCACGGCTGGGCCTGCTGGTTGGCCCAACAAAGCAGCTGCATGGCGCTTCGCTACAGTTGACAGAGTATGCCAGTCGGTGCGGCTATGCTGGCCGGTGCGTTGCCGCAGGGCTCGGAGCACTGCAGACGGTCTGCTGTGTACGTTCAGAATGGCAACTGCTGCTGCCCAGCCGCGTGACCCATCAGGTGTTGATTGATAAGCTGCATTGAGCGCGGAGCCTCCTCTCACAGTGAGCCACCTCTGTTACACAGGGGACGACTCTGATTGGACCGGAACCATCTGCAGGCTGCCCCAATGACCAAAAACTAAATATTCAATAAAATAGTAGGCTGTACTATCGGATAGTACGCTGTATCAGTGATGCCGCGCTGCTGCCACTCACTGTGCTGCAGCAGCAAGCACAGGCAAGGAAGCAACACCGCACCCACCCCTCTGCATGCAGTGCAAGGCACTTGCAGCAGTGCTGCCACTGCGTAGTAAGTTCATTTGGGTGGGTATATCCACACGTATCTGTGCAAAATATGTAACAACCTGAGCAGGCCGTGCTGTGCAAACAATGCTGAGTCCCTGACATTCTTTGCTGCAGGCAATGCACTGTAACCAACAAAGAATGTGAAAGATGCTTGCTGTGGGGATCAAACAGCAGAACACCCAATGCGTGTGGCGTGTGAGATCACAGACGGCTCCTGGCAACAGCACTCGAAATGCGTTCGTACAGCACAAGTGCTGCACATACATAGTAGCAGTGTGCAAGCATAAGAGTATGTCAGGGAGCGCTGTGCGTGACCCTGCAAACGCGTGTGCGTGAGTATACATGGTATAGAATTAGGGCGCGTGTATACCTGCGTCTGGTGCAAGGCCAAGTGACGGATGTACAAAGTGTGACACAACTTTACGACCACTGCTGCAAGGGTGCTGCAGCAGTTTGAACACTGCTTTGTGCTGCAGTGCTGTCACCAGCAACTGCTGTGCAGCATCAAGAAAAGCAGCTCACCCCAACGCACCATGGCGCGCATGCACACGCACGCACGCACATGCACATTCTCTGCATAGCCGCATATGTATCCACTTTGCACATTGCATGAGCCAGCCAAGATGCATGCTTTTTGCTGCTCAGCTTGAGCCTCAAAGCAGGAGCAGCATGAAACAAACACTGTACTGCAGATCCAACATGAGTGGAGTGACATCAGCAGTGCATGTGTTATATATATAACTGTCATCTTGGACATGCATGCATTTACGGCTGGTAGCCATCGGGAAACACAGGCATGCCTCCCCAGCAAACCAGAAGCACATGCCAGTGTAGAAACCCAGCATGCGCACCCAGCAAAACTCAGCAAGCAGGCTTTCCAAACCAAGCAGCCTTCAAGAAACTCCAGATCACAACTCATACTGCATGCACACAGTTGCTGGCACAACGCAGCAAAGTTGGTGGCAGTACGAGGCTGCATGCATTGTGTGCGTCTGTGCGTACGCAAGCCTACCGCATAGCCCACGCGGTGCAGAACTCAACGCAGTCAGAGACAGAGCACTCCAAAGCAAAAGCAGAGACTTCAAAACAGCAACATGCGCCCCGCAATGCACCCCTGTGGACAAAGACAGTGGCACCCTCAACCCCGCCCCCAAACTTGAACAGACAAGCAAAAGCAAGAAGATATGAGCCTTGTGAGGCACTGCAAGCACCGTCTAATAAGCCAACTCACAACAAACACCGCCCCACTGACGTGTTAAAGATCACCACCCGGCCATATGAATGTTGTCCCAGGCCTCCTGTTCTCACATACTGCTGTACTGCCCTGTTGAATTTGACCATGCATATGCAGAGTTTGAAGTACCACGATGCATTGCATGTTGGGACCGTAAACCTGCAAGTATGCAGTACTGCACTTCAAGTTCGCATGCATATAGATACATAAGCGGCTCTGCGCATCAACTATACAACGAAGGAGATCACATCGCCATCAACACAAACCATGAAGCACGTTGACCGGTCAGCCCGGTGCGTCCAGCAAATGACGCAACAACCGCAACTGCCCCAACAGAAGCAAGCAATTTTTCGGTTGCGACACCCATGCATGCAGAACCCTGAGAGCTAGGTGTCGCCTTTCTTGAGCAGACAAGACCACTCTCTGATCCTCTACAGCGCTGTGCATGCTACCACCAGACTCAACAATAGCAACAAGTGCCGCGATAACTGCCTGCTAGCTGGCCTGCCGGAACCTGCCCAGACAGGACTGGCGACACAATAGCTGCATCCATCAGTTTGTATAGCAGTACGTGCAAAAAGAATCATGGCGGTTATTGTATTGCCGATTTTATACATGATGTCGGCAGCGCCTGAAACTTCAGGAAATCGTTTATTGAGCGCCCACGTTTACCTCCTCGAGCACGCGGCAATCAGTCTGTGCAGCCACGTAAAGCACTCGCACACATGCAATGTTACCATCAATAAAGTAACAACACAAGTTTGACCGCCAGCAACTTCGCCAGCACAGCCGCTGAGGCACGGCTCGCACCAGCAATGCACACACCGACCCTTCGGTGATACCACAGGGAGCAGCAACACAGGTGAGCAGCACCAGGACAAGTGCATTTCACTTTTCAAACAGGCACAAAAAACAGGGCCCCCCAAAACACGTGATTCCAACGCCATGCAGCGCATGCAGCACAGACCGGCCAGCCAGCCACGTCATGCGTGCACAACATACACACGATTACACACCGGCAGCTGCCGCACATGCCATGCAGTCATCGAAACAAAATCAATGATGCATATCAGGCACAGCAGTGGGGCTGAAACAGCCAGAACAGACCCCTCCCGCCATTTCTTAGGGGCGAGGAGGGGCACCCGTTCAATCAAATTGTGACTACAGACGTCCATGCAACATTTTAAGCACGCCATATTGCAGCAAAACATCTCTATTTTGATACACCAATTTGGCTCAGGATTCTTTATGAAGGGCACTGATGCTGAATTCAACCATGCATACAACTGCCAGGGTTAAGGGTTTAGTGCCGCTGCAGCTGCAGTGGCAAACACCACACATATATGCACATGCACCATAAAGCTTGCCAGAATGCACTCACAAACAACGCTCCTGTTGTCCTTGCAAAATTGTCCAATGTTCAGACCTCCACACCCACAGTGACCCATGAAGAAGTATGAAGAAGTTCAGCGTGCACTTGCAGCAGAAGCTTTTGCCGCAGCAAAGGGTCACATACCAGCAGCCACCACTGAGTTCCTCACACGCTGCATTAACATGGGCATGGATGCTCCCAAGGATGCAGCGGGATTTGTAGTTTACTGGGGCGTCCAGTGGGCTGAGGAAAAGTCAATTCAGGGCCACGCCAGCAACAGCGGCCGCAAGCGCAAGCTCTCGCACGAGGATGCTCAGGTGTTAGTGGGCAGCCTGCAGCGGGGAAGGGCAGACGAGGAGGGCGGGGCTTATGGGTCAATAAAAGAGTGCAGGGATGAGTGCCCGGAGGTCAGGGAGCTGCTGGAGGCTAGAAACGTGTCAGCCAGCACTGTGTACAGGGCAATGCACAGGGAGTGCCCAGAGATGGCATACTGTGACCTCAACATAAAACCTAAGCACACGCAGAAGCAGATTGACAGCGGTTTGACACAGCTGCAGGAAACCTGGAACAGATCACCGATAACTTCAGGGTTGCTGAACGCGTGATCTGGATAGATGCTAAGACCATGTACATGCGCGTGCACAGCAAGAAGGGCTGGGTCATCCCCTCAGAGGAGGATACATTCGAGACAACACTGCCACCTACCCTGAAGAAGCCCAAGGTGCTCAAGTACTACATCGCAGTCAACTACCTGCTGGGCGCGCTGCTGCTGGTGTTCTACACAGGCACCACCAACATGCCAGCTGATCGTGACCCCGACAATGTGTACCTGGTGAGTTAGCCAGTGAATTCTGTAGGGGTGGCGTTCTCACTGCACTGCACCCTCAATAGTCTTGCGCCACTGCTGCCGACGGTTGACCTGAGTGTGGGCTGCGCCGACGTTCAACCAAACGACACTGTAACCTGCAGCCTTGGCTGCAGCAGCTAGTGCATGGTCCCTGCTGACCCTGTCAGCCAGGCTGGCATCTGGATTGTTGGCTTGGGTGTTAAGCTTGGTGCTGTGCTGCTCTCCTTGAACCTCAACCAAAACCCTGCCCGTCTGTAACACTAAGATGTCATAGCTGTGCCAGCCTGCATACAGGTCCAACCCATGATGCTGAACTGTTTCCTGCACAGCATAGGCTTCAGCTGCCCAGGCTGTGATCAATGTGGATTCATCATTCATCACATGCTATTTTTTATTATGCTGCATAGCTTCCTTCTCATAGTCGCTGCCTCCGCCTGTGCACTTCCTGCACTGCAGCGCTGCTTTAGTTCGTGTCACCTGCTGGCAGGCCATAACCCGCATATGCTTGCTGCAGCTGCACCTGGCTTTGAACACCTTCTTTGCTGAGCTGTAGGAAGGTTCATACTCCAGCTGTCCATCATTGAGGTGCGAGACATAAGCTGCATAAGCTGCTGCTACAAATTTCTTGCGGGGCCGGCCCTTACCACGCGGCTGCTGCTGCACACCTGCTGCTGCAATGCAGACAAAGCAAGGAGAGATGGCACACAGTGTCACGTCAATGGAGTTCAACCAGATCATGAAGAAGTTCAGGGAGAAGGCAGAGGAGCGTGGAAACAGGCTGCACCTGCAGAGGGTGAGCACTGGCTGTACAGTTGGGACAACGACAAGATACACAAGGGGGCTGACCTCGCTCAGATGGGTATCAACAAGAAGCACAGGTTTCCCCTGCCTGAGCTGTCCAGTGACATGCACAAGGTGGTGGAGCATGTGCATGCATGGTTGGATTTCCACATGCAGCGCTGGCTGCTGAAGCAGAACCGTGCAAAGATCACGATCGATGCATGCAAGCAGCAGCTGGAGCACTTGTTCTACAATGTGCTGACAAAGGAGAGCATTCAGAAGGATGTGAGGTCTCTGGCACACACCTACGAGGCTATTGTGCTGGCTGGTGGTGGCCACGTTACTGCTGAGAACCGCTGAGCACTGCTGCAGCGCGCAGTGTGGCAGCAGGTGCCTGTCTGCTGCTGTCGAAGTTCAATGCACTCAGCAGTGCACAACATGCTAAGCCACTGATATTGATGGTTTCCTCAGTTACTAACATGTACAGTAATCACCTGTTTTGGGGGGCCTGCCTCTGCTCCTGGTGTTGTACATCAGTTGTTGTGTTGTTGCTGCTGCTGCTGACAGTTGCAGCAGCAGCAGACCTGTGTTGGTCAATTGCCTGCATTGTGCACCACGTTTGGCCCCAGGCCAGCACGCATTAGTTTTCTTGAAATATTGTGCAGGTGTGAACGTGCTGTGGCATTGCGTATGCGTGCGCGTATGCCTCTGGGGCAGCAACTGCTGCTGGCAGCATCAGAGGAACGGTGCATGCTGCTCGGCATATCAAGGCCAATGCAGGCTATCATAGTCATGATACCAGTACTTCAAGTTGGTTTCTTGAAGCGCGCACCTGTCTTGCGCCGGCTGTGCAACGCTGTGGGCGTCCCGGGGGTTGAGCTGGGCAGTTCCAGTTGCTGACTTCCTGGTGCTCACAGCCAGCGCCAACGCCTCTGCTGCTGCGCTCAACTATAGATCATATACGTATGGAAGTAAAATACACCGCAGAAGTGGATCAGGCTGCCTACAGCGTAATCACTGCTGTCAAACGAGCCACGAAGGGTGATCTGCTGCTGCTGCCGTTGTCAGCGAAGCGACGAGCGACGCTTAAGCACTCTTTACTGATAGTATTTGATGTAATGCATATACCCAAAAAGCGTTGCGCGTGCTGATCAAGCGCAGTGACAGAAAATGCAAAGTGCAGCAAAACCTCCACACCCGTCATCCTATCAACCGTGCTACATACCTGTGAATGTTTTGATCTCAGTAGTGACCTGCTGATTCTGGTACTGTCCAATGTTCAAGTGGGTGGTGATCACGGCATGTGCTGGGTGGAATGCATACAAATTGTTGTGGGTCGCACGTTTTAAGCCTCTTCTAGTACCTGAAATAGTGTGTTGCTTCATGTTTGAACATAGTATCCTCTGCCAGTGGTGGTTAAGCTTACCAAGTAAACGGTGCTTACTAAGGACGGCTCACATGCTTGGGGCGTGCTGCTCGGAGCAGGATCAGCTGAGAAGTGATGTTGTATGATTGTCCTGGAGATAGCCGAGACGCTACGGCGCCCGCACACTTTTGTTCATCGATACCCTTGTGTCTTGAAATTGGCGGCTATGAGTTTGACAGTCAAGCCTGGTTCACCCCAGGCTGGTTGCAACACAAGGCATGCTCTGCCCAGCTGTGGCTGTTTGTTTTCCAGGTTGCAAGCCTTGCGGCAGCCATTGCATAATAATAATAATAATCAATCCTTGTAAGCCATACCTTTCGGCATCGCAGCCTTGCGGCAGCCGTTGCATGACGCTGTCGGTATTATTGTTGCCAACAACAGGCTGTCACCTCTCTCAGGTCTATGTGGTGGTAATTGCCATTCTAGCGGCTCAAGAAACTCCATATCACTGACCCTGTAGCAGCTGGATGCTGCTAAATCATCTGGTCGAGCATAGCTCCCAGGTTCGAACAGGCGTCGCTGGCTACGGCAGTAGTCTGCCCAAGATCTCCTGCCCGGTGCATCCGGTTTTGGGGCTAGAGCTGTGAGAGACCCCGTACCCATGAGACCTGGCAAGCCGCACGTGACAGAGTTCTCAAAGTATTCCGATTACTTACTCAGGCATGGCATGATGTAAGTTAATACCTTACAGCGCACAACCCAACAAGTCTCAGAGCTGAGAAGCACATGCGTACTTGGCAAGTACAGCTCAACACAAATTGCCTTGCGGCTAAACATTGTGAAGCAGAAACGAAGCTGCCATGCATGTGGCCATGCCAGTCAAGTGAGAGCATACCGGGGCCAACTATCGAGGCTGATCACTACTTGTGGCAGCGCCCCAATTTCAGGCCAGACTAAATCTGCAGCCTTGAGGGCCGACTGCCTATTGTGTTTGTAGTTCACCCCTAAATCCCTTGCTGCATACTATGCATATATATTATAAAGGCCTTACCAAAGCAAACCCAACAATAATCGACTGTGCAGCACTGTGCAGTGCAGCCAAGCTAAAGCCGAAAAGAATTGGCCATCACACTCACCCACCCACACAGCGTTTGTTCAAGCTGCTACACCTGCAAGCACCTGATGAGATGGTGCTAAGATCACGTTATGATCAACGCCGTTCAACGACGTATCGGATACGATATGCTTAGAGTTCCTGTAAGCTGTCACTACAATACGGTATGCTGGTCTCGCACGTAAGCTCTTCCCACAATCAAAATACTGTTGCCCATCGGATAGCAAGGCGCCTACTGCCAAAGCAAAGCCTATGGCATACAGCCTATCAAATATGTACACACCCCCTACCTTGCGCCATGCCATATAGCATGCATGTATGCTGCCGTAACAGATATGGGTGAAACAGGAGTGTATGCAGTCCACAATATCTTTCAGCTTGCTGCCTGCTGCCGTCGCCTGATCATCCCGTGAATCACTGGGATGGCTATCCTGCACTGCTGCCATGAAATAGCCTGCGCATTTTCAAACCTAAAGCTGTCAGCATACTATCAGCCATGTCATTTACTTGAGCTGCGCCACCTGTGCTCTGCTGAGCACCAGCATGAAGCGAATCCCGCTTACTACCCCAACATTGCTGCGCTCTCTGTTGTGCCACCCATGCAGCCTGCTGCTACAGCTGCCTTGATCAGCAGTTGCCACAAACCACACCATCACCGTCAATTGGCCTGCTGTCTGCTGCCCGTACCACGAACTCATACAGCTGCCTATCGAACTCAACAGCAACATCCATCTCTTGACCCATGGGCCCAATCGGACCACCAAACGACAACACGCCACGCACAAGGTACAGCGGTGGCGGCACCATCGTGTTTGAACTAGCAGTGTCTTTGCCAGCGCTGCTGCTATCACTAGCAGCTGTGTGGGCGTCAGCTGGGTCTGGCTGCTGCTGCTGCTGCTGCTGCTGCTGGGCTCGCAGCATGGCTTGCTGCTGCTGCACTGAGGAGGGCCCCTGCTGTCTAGCTGGGATGATGCGTCTGCTAGCTACAGCGCCCCTGCTGCCAGGCCTTCGTGCTGCTGCTGGTGTTGGTTTGCTGTCAGGAAGATTTGCCAGCAACCTCCGCCCTGCTGCTGCTGCTGCAGCAGGTGTTGCTGCTGCTGTGGTTGGCTGCTCAGCGTCATCGTCCAGCAGCTCTGCTGTTGCTGCTAAGGCCCACACGTAGTTGGTAGCCGGCTGCAGCGGCTGCATTGCCATGCTGATTGGAGTCAACAGCAGCTCATCAGCTGAAGTTCCGTTGGCTGCCATTCGCTGCTGCGCTGCTGCCAGGACAGCAGTCTCATTTGCCAGCTGGAACTCGAGTACTGGCGCGTACAGAGTCTCAACAAAGTCCTGAGGCTGATCATACGAGTCTAGCAAGACTTCTTCTGACTCAGAGCCAGACATAGAACTCAGATGAGCCTCAGTGAGGTCAACTGAGTGGCTGATAGCATCTGAGTCAGAAACAGCCTCAGAAATAACAGCTGGAACGTCAAGGCTGAAGTCTGCTGCAGCAGTTTTGTTGCTGGCAGGTGAATAGCCGGCTGATAGAGAAGATGGTTGTGATGCCATCTGCTGCTGCTGGTGCTGCTGCGGCTGCTGCTCCTTCGGTTGCTGATGATGGCGCGGCCTCCCAGCCTTGCCTGCGTTGCTGGCAGGATGTGCTTCAGGAGTGTCTAATGCCTCTGCAGCTGCATGTGCTGCAGCTGGCTCAGCAGTGGGATTGGCTTGTGGCGTGCTGTGAAGCAGATCCTGTTGCTGCTGTTGCTGCTGCCCACCAGCAGGTGCACTGTTGAATGCTGCTTTACTTGGCTTCAGGTCGGACGCCACGACAACCTGCTGCCTTGACTCACTTGCATTCTGCAGGGGTGCAGGCATATGCTGTGTCTGCAAATGCTCCGTTGTCCGCTGCTGCTGCTGTCGCTGCTCTGCTTGCAATTTGGACTGCTGTTCCTGTGCAGCCTTGGCTGCCAGGCGCTGCTGCTCCAGCTGCTCTGGCAGCTGCGGTCCAATCACCCTTTTCCTCACCGCCTGCGGCTGCTGCATGCCTTGCTGCTGCTGCTGCTGCTGCCCTTGCACGATAGGTTGGATGTGTCCTGCTGCTGATGCTGGCTCTGCAGCAGGCTGTGTGGTTGCAGCATCAGGCCATGAAGCAATGCTGAAGACTGCATCATGCTCCTGCAGCAGAGCTGCTGACAATTGCTTCTGATGCTCTGTTGCTGTTGGTGGTGCTGCTGCTGCTAGCTGACTCGTGCTTTCAGATGCAGCAGCAGGTGTTGCCTGCAGTGTGCTAGCAGTTGTGTGGGTGGTGCTGTCACTGTTGTTGACGGATGCTTGTATCCCCAGTGCAGTATCACCTGCTGCTGCTGCTGCAGCTGCTGCTGGTCCTTTTGCTGCTGGATCTTGCTTATCCAGCTGCCTGGCTGCTACAGCATGCCTCGGAGTTGCACCTCCTGCTGCTGACCTGCCTGCCATGCGGGCCACAGGCTGAGCTGTCTGCTGTGCCCTGGTGCGAGGCGCAACACGCCTTGGCTGCTGCAGTGCAGACGCATTGCGGCTGATCTGGTTCACAGCAGCAACAGCAGCAGCTGCAGCTGGTGCAGCTGGCGCTGCTGCAGTAGGGCTGGCAAATGTTGCATCTGTAAGATCTGTCAGTTCCTCCACAGCAGGGATCGCAGCAGCCACGGTTACATGTTCAAGACTAGCTGGTGCTGATGCAGCTGATGCTGACAATGCTGTCATGTGGTCAGCTGCTGCTGGTGCTGGTGCTGTTACTGCTGCTGCTGGTGCTGCTGCTGCTGCAGGAGTGCTCACCACTGGTGATGACTGCTGACCTTCGAACAATGTGGGTGCGGGTGCTGGCGCTTGACCCCCTGGGTCGTGAGCTGGATTGTCTGCATCTGAGCCAGGTATGGTGACAGCTTCGGCATCATTTGCTTGCTGATTTGCGCCTTCTGCTGGTGCAGGTGCAGGTGCTGGATATTCATCACCTGTTCTGTTGACAGACGAATCTGTAGCTGGATTGCTGGATACTACTGGCTGCTGCGCTTCTGACTGTGCTGCTGCTGCTGCTGCTGGTGCTTCCGTTCCTGTCTCATCAGCTGGTGTACCTGATGCTGATGCTGTGTTGTTGAGTTGAGCTTCTGCTGGTGCTGGTGCTGGTGCTGATGTCGGTGCTGCTGGCGCTGCTGTTGCTGGTGCCTGCCCATTTACCAAATCACCTGGGACACCTGATGCTGTGCTGTTGGCTAGGGCTGGTGCTGCTGGTGCTGGTGCTGGTGCTTCCATGTCTGTTCTATCAGCCGAGACTGCCTCCTCTGCTGAGCCAGTAGCAGCAGATGGTTCTGCGGTGTTAGCTTCTGCAGCCTCTGCTGGTGCTGCTGGTGCTGCTGCTGCTGGCACTGGTGCTTTCACGTCACTTCTGTCAGCCGAGACTCCATCAGCTGGTGCAAGCCCAGCACCAAGAGATGTAGCGTCGCCTGCTGCAGTCTCTGCTGGCACTTCCTCTGCTGCTGCCGCTGGTGCTTCCGTCTCTGTTCTGTCATCCAGGGCACCATTAGCTGGAGCTGTTGTTGTCCCAAAAGCATCTGGCGCTGTATTGTCTGCTGCAGCTCCTGCTGGCTCTGCTTCATTTTGATCTAGCTGCTGCTGCTGCTGCTTATCAGCTGCCCTCTGCAACTGCTGAGTCAGCATCTGACCTGCGACATACTTTGCATTGCTGCCGCGCATCTCGAATAGCGCCGATCCAGATTCGCCGACCTCCATGACCCTGCATGGCTTGCCGCTGGCTGACTGCATGATAAGCATGCGATCGCTGCCGTCTCCATCACCAAGCACATTGCAGTTGCCATATCTGCAGCGCATGTACATGTGCATTCAGTCAGTACTTGCAAGAGCAGCATGCTTGTCGCATTGCTTTAGCCATATCTGCAACGCATGGAGAGGAAGAAGAGGGACTACATGGTGTGCACAGGCAACTACGCGACAAGGAAGGCTGCAAGATCTTCTAGAAGTGTAGGGCATGTACACGTGCATGAAGTCGGTGCTAGGCAGTGCTTGCAAAAGTAGCGTACATGGCATGGTGTTGCCGTCAGTTCAACGCCAGTGATGCTGCGATTAGCATACCAGCTTACATAGAACAACAATTTCAAAATCTGGCTCATGCACAAGCAGTGCAGCACAGCAACCGCCTGCGGCATGCTGGGATCATGTTGCATTGGTGCAATGCAATGTTTCCGTGCTGCCTACTGGCGGCTGACCTGCCTGTCGACGGTGCATGCAATTACTGCTACTGACTAGTAGGAGGTGAGATAGTTACTGGCAGAACACAGCACGACTGTATTTCAAGATGCAGCTATAGATGCACAGCATTACTTTCTCAGTGACGAGCGCACCTGAGCACAGTTTTCCTGAAGCCAGTTGAATCAAAAGGCGGGGTCTCCCCAGGGTATCCAGCGTGGTTTAGCACACCATCAGAACCCTTGGGACTCCAAGCAAACCCTAGCTTGCCAGTAGTCCTGGGCGTCGCTGTTATGACGACTGCCACGTCATAAAACCTGTAGAACTGCGCTGGAGCGGTTACGTAACCGCTCACGTACTGAATGCCGGAGATCTTGTGCGTTCCGTGCGGCGTGACTTTCACGCCGTCTTTGTTTGTGTAGACTCCGGGTTCGAACACCAAAGTATTTGGGTCTGCGAATGTCTTTGTTTTCCTGTCGTAGATGCAGTGCGCTGCTGTGATTGCCGCATAGTCTCCTATCCAAGTGGCTGTGCAGTGTGCACTGCATGGGCAGCAGATGGCAGAATACAACATGATACACGTCATCCCGATTTCATGTCAACCCATCTGCAGAAGCAGCCGACATTTATAGATGCGCCAGCTGTTGATGCTCATGCAGTGAGGTGTGCGTGCACCAGACACAGCTCTCTCCAGCTCTGCAATTTCTGCTGCTGGAATAACTTCCTTCTTCTGTTGCTGCTGCTGCTGCTGGCAATTCTACTGCTGCTGCTACCATTGCAGTCTCACCTAGGCACTCCTTCAGCATCCAGCAGCGTCAACTTGCCCACTGCATTGAAAGGAAACGCAGCAGCTGCGGTGATCTCTTTGCTGCGCCGCATTGCCAGCCGCTTGGCCCGTGACCAATCTTCCGGCTCAGGCAATGCTGTCTGGTTCAGCGGATGCATCTGATAGCTGGGCTGTGCACCTGGGGTTGCTTGGCCGCTGCTGCTGCTGCTGCTGTCAGGGAGGCTACCAAATGCAGCTGTCGAGTCTGCTGGTGTTTCAAAAGCGCCAGCTACTACTGATCCAAGATCAAATCCAGGCGATGCTGAGGATTGCGCTTCAGACGGTAACAGCAGCATTGCCGGAGGATCCACGGCACTGGCAACAAAGGTCCCAAGGTTGCTGCCAAGTCGCAGCCCTGCTGCAACAGACACTGATGTGTCCTTGAGCCGCGGGTCAACGTACATGAGAGCATCTGCGGAGATGCGCATTGGCTGCAGGAAGCAGGGATCGTCTGGAGCTGCATCCTTGTCCCTGCGCAGCAGCCGGTGCAGCCAGCAGCCAGCAGTTGATACTACACGGGCGATACAGTGTACATAACACAGCAAGCAGTTGATCACTGTCAGCAGTTCATCACACAGCAGCAACAAATAGCGGCTGCCGCACGCGCACCCCAGGAATAGCACAAGTTGTTATGATTTCCTCTGCAGGTGACAGCCTGACACTGCTGCATATGTTACAGTGCCAGCTTCTGATCAAGCAACTGCTTGCAACTTGCAACTTGGCAAGCTGCCGCTGCTGCTCCCACAACTCACCTGACAGGTTTCAAGCCCTTGGGGGCTTTGGGTTTGAAGTTTCTGCTGACAGCTGCCTGCCCCACCAGCACAAACCCTTCCCGCTCAAACCGCTGCATCTGCAACGCTGTGAACTTGCTGTGACTGTCTCTGCCGTCCCTCCTGTTGCGCTTGTCTCGCTTTTTGGTGTCTCTCTTGTTGACAGATGCAATTGAAAAGACGGCCTCCTCATCGCTGAATGCTGCTGCAAATGGCACTGCGGAATAAATGAGGAAAGGTTTTTAGACACGTGATGTGGCAGCAACGCAGCTGACATGCTGTTCTTGCTCTGCCATTGCTTCCTGCTGCTGCGACTGCTGTTGCTTTCATACTATTATGCAACAGCCGCACCTGAGGATTTTGATGCTTTTCATCACAGCTACCGTAGCTGTGGGCCACGTTGGCCCAAGCACACCTGCTGCTGTGACATTTGCTGTTGACACAGGACCTGTCTGTCTCCTAGGCAGCTGTTGCAAGCAGCAGTAAATTGTATTGTTCTTACCTGCGTTGCTGCCTTCTCCCTGTACTGTACAACTGCCCTGCTGCAGCACTGCCAGCCCCTGACAGTGTGCCAAGCAACGGTTTTGAATGGTGACATTGCCTGCCACACACACAGGCTCAACTGCTAAGCCGCAGCCTACGCTACAGTTGTGTGTGCCAGCAGCTGCAGCAGATGGCTGAACCTGCTGTTGCCGTTGAGGACCTTGCTGCTGCTGCTGTTGCTGCCGCTGCTGCAACCGCTTTTGCTGCCGCTGCTGCTGAATCAGCACTGCTATCTGACGCTGCAGCTGCTGCAGCTGCAAGAGGCTGCTGCTGCTGCTATTGCCGCTGCTGCTGCTGCTGAGGTACAGTATGCTGCTGCTGCTGCCGGCTGCAGCTTCTGACAAATCCTGCAACAGTGCTCTGGGGCCCCTCGCATTTGCAGCACCGACAGTGCTGAGGACAACAAGAGCTGCAAGCAGGATGATGCAGTAACGCATGCCAGAATCGGAAAGGTGACAAAATACGTTTGGGTAAGTTTCTGGAAGTCTGCAGACTTCAAGGAGACGGCCATACTCTTCAGCAGGCAGCGAGCAGCTGGACAGCAAAGACGGCACCCTATGGCGCCCGATAGCCTGCCAGTCCCGACCGGGCTTACCGCAGACCACCCATGCAGCTCGAATACAAGAAAACTTTGGTTCTGGTTGTCGTATGCACCTCATGTTGAAAGCAGCGCTGAAAAGCAGCACTACGGTACTGGAAGTAGCGCGGGAGTAGTTGCCACCCTCAAAGCAGTATTTGGAGCATATTTGGAGTTTTATGTCATATCAGAGCTCGGTAGGCAACGGTTACTCTTGAAAGGCACGTATAGCTTGGCTGGTGACCGCGCGCAGGAGCAGCTTAGCGATCCATAAGACAGCGACCGAAAGTTAAACCTAGTGGAATCGCACCTTTTGTTCGCTTTATTTTGTAATGCTCAAGGTGGATTACATGCCAGAACTGTCTGCTGTGGCGAGCCGGGGTGACTTCTGTCAAATGGCTCGCCAATGACACAGCAGATATACAGGTAATGGCGCCCTAGGCCAAAAATTAAAACGCAGTGCTTACAGACGCTCGATCCTGACAATTCTCTTGCGACCGTCACAATTAAATAGTCGCAGCATGGCATGCTAAGATGCCACATAAACTCACACCAGATAAGCACCAGCGCATTGTTGCAGACAACAGCAACACCTGACGCCTACAGATAGTATTAGACACATATGCAGCTGTCCGACAAGCAACATTGTGTATTCATGCCCACCAGTCAGCCGGCCATGCCTACCAAACAACTTATTCTCGGAACCTGTGACAGGCGCACACAAGCATTACTAACGTTGCAACGTAATCGGCAACCGAACCATCATGGTGGTCTATTTGTACTGCCAGCACCTGTGCATCATCTGCAAATGAGCAGCGGCTGCCAGCCCTCAGGGATCTCAGTCAGCATATGCAGTCACACAACATAAAGAAGCGTATGCATGCCAAACTGAAGCATTTTAGGCATCGGTTACGCGCACCACCATCGAGATCAGGGTGACATCATAACTTGGGTGTAAATACAGTCCGCATGTACGTACCGTACACGATTTACAACATGCATAGCAGTAGTATACATGCTGTGGCTGCGCGTGGCTTGCGCTCATGTATGTCCTAGGCAATGATGAACCTGCCCGGCCAGCTGGAGCCGAGCGCGAAGACGCGAGTGCTGTGACAGCCATGAGAGCGGTAGCTGATTTTGTGTATGAGATTTGGAAGCTGCGGAGTACCGTCCTCACAGGACGCGGGACCAATGAGGGCAACCTTATGGTGTAAGGCCTTGTTGGTGAACCTTTATGTAAAGTGCTTAGCACCAACAAAATCGAACGCAGCGCGCGCAACAAAAGCTGACACTAACTGATCATGATGCCGTCACCACAGTGGCACTTCCACTTGAACGCTTGGCGCTTAAAGCGCTCAGGCAATTGCACCAGCACCCTGCTGGTATTCCCCACTCAGCCTGCCAAGCATACGCAACATGGTAGCAGCTGCTGCCTCCAACTCACGCAGCACCACCTGCCGCTCCGTATACGTGGCACTTGTTATGATCTCCACAACATCCTCAACCGCACGTTGTGTTGCCGTTGCAAGTGATTGCAGAGACTCAAGCCACTCAGCCTGTGCCAGCAGGACCTCACGTACGGCCATGATGTCTTTGAGCGCTACCACACAATCCTCGTTTATTTGGATCAACGTTGTGCGTACCTGTGCTGACCGCTTAAGGGCTGCTAGGTGGTGAGCACGCTCAACTGAAGCAATCACACCTGTGCCTGCAAGACCCACCACACCTGCTGCAGCAGACAATGCAGGCCATGCAGCACATGCTGCTGCTGAAGCTGGTCCAGCTGCCAGACATGCAATGGCAGTGATGCTTGCAAATGATGCACCCCCAGCCACAATGAGTGAGCCGGCTTTCACGTCTGCACGTTGCAGGTTGCGCACTTTCTGCCGCACGTCAGACGTCGCAGCTGCCGCCATGTTACTTGCATCATCTTGAATGTCTGTCATCTGGTCAATCTTGCTGTCAACGTGTGACACCAGCTTGGCCTGCTCTGCCACAACCCTACGCAACTGCTGAACTGTGCTGTCCAGCCAACCAATCACACCATCTGCCCGATTCAGCATCGCTTGCAGCAGTGTGTCGCTGGCATTCCTGCAGTCTGCTGCTGCAGCCTCCTGCCTTGGTGATGCTGCCAACTTGCCAGCCTGCCGGCAGCTCTCAAGTTTCAGCATCGCCTCAACATCACGCTTGAAAGATGTCCACATGCGGACAGTGCGGCTCAGTCCTTCTGAGTGGCTTCTGGCTAGGCCATTGAAGCGTCCCTGGAGGTTCTGATAGCTGCTAGCAAGGTTCAGCATGCCCTGCCTCCACCCCTTCAGTTCCACACGCAGCTCCTGTGCAGCATTGTCATGACCTAGAGCATGGTCTCCCGCTGACAACATCAGACGGTACGCGCAGTGGCTCAAAAAGCGGCTAACTTCAGTGAAGGTCTGGCTGCCGACGGCGTCATTGACTGTGGATGACATTGCAGCGTAGCCACTTTGGGGTGAGGCCAGGGCGCCAACGTTTTGCAGAACATCTTGTAGACGTGCGTGCGCTGCGCTGCTCTTCCATGCAGCCTGCGGGCTGGTCGTGGCATCTGATGAGTGCTGGCTGAAGGCAGGTACTGACAGCTTGAGGCCGCCATGAAAGATGGATGACGCTGCCACGACCACCGTGACAAGTGTCCAAAAGCGCCTGCGCATGTCAGGTGACTGGCAGCAGAAGCAAGAGACAAAGTTGTTCCAGCTAACTCAGCAGTGCGTGATGCAGTTGCACTTGCTGCGCAAAGACAAGTACGCGGACTGACTATCAGTTGAGCACACAGTATGATGTCAGCACAGGTAGCCGCTGTCAGCGCGTATGGATGTTTGCTGGGTACTGCCAGTGGCACCGTGCGCACGGTGCGCCAGCTGCAGTGCAATGGTAGCTGGTGCCGCACCAGCCTGGTGGGAGTTTTGCTGCAGCTTGTTACAGCAACCTAAGGCCTTGCTATCTGCTTGCCATGCATGATTTTCGGCAAGGCTGCAATGCTCAGCACCACTGCCTTTGCGCTGCTTGGTCAGACCCACCTTGATGATAGGACATGCTTGAACACAGCAGCTGCTGCAGCCAGAGCACTGATGCTGTTGTACACTGGATTCAGCTTGTTGCATAAGCCCATAAGCACCAGGTTGAAAAGCCATGACATGTTTGCCATGCTCTTGTGTGTTGATGGTGATGGACAGATGCGCTTTGACACTGTGCTGTAATAATTGCTTCAACTGCTGCACTGCAGTACTGCTGGCACAGCTGTGGTGTGTGTAGCATCAGCTTGCCACATTTAGCGTTGTAACTTCAGTATGGCAGGCATATCCAACGAACGACAGCAGTTGTAGTGCGGCAAGCGCTATCCGTGCTGTACGTTCGGTCCAACGTTGAAGGATATCGGTTATACACAATGGGCGGACGGGGTTCAGTGGTGGGCGGAGACCTACGGGACCCGGGTCGGGTCCGGCCAGTTGTCTTGCAAGGTTGCAACTGGTTTCAATGGGCACGCGAGGCTTTTCGGGCGCGCAGCGCCCGCTGAAAGACAAATTTGATTACAGTTAATGGATTTCTGCTGTCAAAAGTGCATCACAACCACACGCCCAGTCGCCCGCAGACTCGAAGAGCCAAAACCCCTCTGTGTCTAAGTTGGCTTTGCAGAGGCATCACAACGCTGCTGCGCCTTCCACCACGTGCATTGATGCTCTTGTTTATTGATCCGTGTGCTTATCAGTGTCGCCGCAGTGACTGGAATGCCTTCGCTTGATGGAGTCTAACAACGACGCCCCACAGCGCAGCAAACGTGCTGTCAAACGCTCGGCATGGCTACAAGGTTATGTTACGGTACCTGACAATGCGAGCAAGCGGCAGCGGCCTGCCAGCGCGGGCAGAGGTCAGGCACAAGACAGGGCAGAGCCCCCTGCTCATGCTAGCGCACAGCTGGACCTACAGCCTGCTTATGAGCGCTCTGACGATGAGGAAGTGGCTGACGATCAGCAGCATGACAGCGGGGACGAGGAGATGGCAGACAGCGAGGTGCAGGAGGAAGGCTTGCAAGGGTAAGCACACCACCTGCATCAGGGCTGGCTCCACTCCTGTTGGCTGCAGGGCCAGCATTCACCCCTGGTAGCTGCAGGTACACTTTGAGTAGTTTGCTTGTGAAGATTTGCCTGTTTACTGACCTGCTTTTTCCCTGCCTGTCTATCTTCTGCCGGTGACCTGTCCACCTACCTGCCTGCCTGCCCGCTTGCCTGGCACTGCTTG
The DNA here is from genome assembly GCA_902809745.2 of Tetradesmus lagerheimii. NCBI lineage: Eukaryota > Viridiplantae > Chlorophyta > Chlorophyceae > Sphaeropleales > Scenedesmaceae > Tetradesmus > Tetradesmus lagerheimii. Next base: position 1,210 of record CADDIJ020002723.1, on the reverse strand, counting down.
CCAGGGACCTGCGGGGAGATGAGCTGGAGGAGCTGGTTGAGAAAGTCAACTCCAAAAGGCGCTCGGGGACAAAAAACAAGTATGGCCAAAACCAGAAAGTATGGATGGTAAGTTTTGGAGTGTAGAACAGTAGTCTGTTTCATGACGTGCAACAGCTTGTGCAAGGCAGGCACAGTCTGTGGCAGCCAGTGCATGGCATGCCAGCTAGACCCACAAACATTGGTGCCAGCGCAGATCATAAGTGGGCTTGCAGGCTGCAGCCCCTGTACTGCTGTGCTGGTGCTGTGCTGCTGCTGTGCATGCTACTGTGCTGCTTTCTGCTGAGCTGCTGTGCATGCTGCTGTGCTGCTTTCTGCTGAGCTGCTGAGCTGCATGCAAGGTAGCATGTGAGGTGCTGATGTGCTGTCACTCTCACATAAACGTAACCTTGTTTGCATTTTGTTTGCTGTGCAGCAGAGGTGGTGTGTCAATGGCAGCAATAGCGTGTTTCGCTGCAACACCAGCTGTATCACAATGCTGCTGTTGCTGCTGTTGAAAATGCTGCTGCTGCTGCGGCGGCGGCGGCTGCTGCTGCCGCTGCTGCCGCTGCTGCTGCCGCTGCTGCCGCTGCTGCTGCTGCTCAGTATGTCATACATGATGTTGCTGGTGGTTTTTGAGAGGTTTGCCAGGAACCGCAGCCAACACCCGCCGAGCTGTTCACCTTCTGCTGTTGCGTGGCTGTGCTGCTGCTGCTGCTGCTGCTGCTGCTGCTGCTGATGATGATGATGATGATGATGCTCATGTTGATGTGCACCAGGCAAGGAGATGACCCCAAGCAACCATGCTGAGCTGATGAAGAAGCTCTACAAGCTGCTGGGTGTGGCGCCCTCCAAGGTGACCCACGAGCTGCGCGTGTTCGCGGCCCAGGCCATGTACGAGATGGGCGTGTCGCTTGAGGTGAGTTTAGAACTGGCCCACCGATACGCCAGAACTGCTTGTGATGAAGCATGTGCATGGGGTTGCTTATAGCACTATAAGCATGTGGCTCTGCTTGCAGGGTTCAGCAGCTGGCCATGTATCAGCATTCGCCTTGAGCATGTGTAAGGCACAGCTAGGCTGTGCTGGGGGTTGTAAAAAACAGATGAATGCTGCTAGTGTCATAGGTTCAAGGCCTGGCTCTGCTTGTGTTGTTTGCAGAGTCAACAGCTCGGCCTTTCAGTAGGGGAAGCTA